>KK121995.1:116490-154948 GCA_000611955.2 Stegodyphus mimosarum
TAGCATTTCAAATTAAAATCTTGAATGGGTAGTAAGTCCAGGCTTTGCGGTTCATAATATTTAATTAATTTATAAATTTTTATACATACAATTTATTGAATTCTGTAGCATGTTAAATTGGAATTTCATTTCATTTTTAAGACAGTTTTTTTAACACTTAATAGTATTGTAATGCTAAATTTTAGGACTAAAACTCCGCATAAATTCTTGATTAAACTTAGGTACAGAGATATCGAGAAAAGTCGGTAACTGAATCTCTGCATATGGCGTCATTAGGTTTACTCAAGCAGGAGAAATAAAAATTGTGCCAGTGCACTCGCCGGATTCGTATTCCACCCCTTTCAAAATCCCAGCCGGGGCGCTTCCATTTACACCACGAAGGCACGCGATAAGAAACTTGAAACAAAAGGAAGAAAACCTTCCACGTATACCTCAAGAAAAGCCTATATTTGCCAGCATATATTCCCAACTACTGTTCACAAATAATTGTCCTAAGTCTTTCATCGTATATTTACTGCACCTTGTAAGGTTTATTCTAATTTTATAACAGTTATTTTAAGTTTATGCATCTTTCCTATCCATTCTAGCTTCAGCTTACAATTTCCTACCAGAATGTATTTTCAGAAACGCGGTTAATATAAATGAGTGAGTAGAGTTTTAAGTCGATGTTTCACCGACTTCTTCAGAGAGCCTGAGTTCCGGACTAGCGCGCGTTTGCCTGTTGCTACCTCTGTCTAAGCTATTGCTATGCTCGGTCGTACTTTAGGCCCTTGTTTGGCTTCGCCGACTTAATTAAGATTTAGGGGACAACTACTTAGAATCTTGATAGCTTCGGCTATACCTTTCAGTTAGCTTAAGCTAGTTAAGTTTCATTTCATATTGATTTAAGTTCAAGTCCAAGTGGAGGCTTTGCTGTACGCTCCGAGTCAGGGACAGATTGTGTCAAATTTATTTTGAGAAATAAAGGGAGTTAACCTTTCTTAAGTCTTAAATCTCTGTTCCCACAGTTCAGCGATTATTCGCTTATTAGTGTTATGGGTTTTACATTAGTGAACTGTGAAATAAGAAGGTCATGATTCAGGCCCCAAAACCTGAATCATAAATTTTCTGAATCACAAAAAGTCGCCCCATACTATTAGTGAACCACTTTTTTGCGAACATTCATAATAATTTCCCCTCTTTTTGCTGAGTTTATCAACAACACTGTCATCTGTTTGGGACATTCCATTTGAAATCTTTTCTCCCAAGTTACTTTAAATTATATGTTTGCAAGAACAGATTAGCAAGATTTGTCTATTTATCTTACTTAAAGTATTCAGTATTATGATGAGAAGTCAAGATTATTATTGAACTTTTTATAATTATGACGGAAACGTGAATTGCTAAATAGTGACTCTGAAAGTTAAATAGGTTTTTCGTTTGAAACTTCTCGCAGAAAGAAAATTCTCGCAGAAAAGTTTCATTCAAAATCATTCACATCTTGAGTTGGTTTAAGTACTGCTTGCGTTTAAGGCTGAACGAAGCAGAAACATTTTTCTTTTATATTCCCTTTTCAATATTAAAGTTTTTCAACATCAGTTGAGAAAGATTTAATTTCTTGTCTGTCTTTCTGAAAAATTCCATTCTTTTTCGCTCTATTTTTAAATACGAAAGGTGCTTTCCATGAATTTCTTGTATTTGGAAAGTGTGCTGTCTAGTAAAGTATTACATTCAACAATTTAAAATTGTAGTTGCGGCAGCTTTCGAAGAAAACTGCATATTAAATTTGCTATACTATAACTGTGGTAATTTTTTAGGTTTTATAGATTTGAGAGATCTACCGCTGATCCCACCGCTGGAGCTAAGTTACGGTCTAACGTAAAACTGCTTTTACTCTTAGTGAAAATTAATTCTACCTTTTAACAATCATAGTAACAGCAAATAATCACAGATATTTGTTGTTGTTGTTGACGATTAGTTTACTAACAAATAGTTTCCTGTATATGTGCATTAACTTGTAACTAATAGTTTTAAATTTTTGAGGGTAACAGTAGAGTACATTAGACTATTAAATAGAGTAAAGCACACTAAGGCTCACTGCCTAAGAGGAAAGGATGCCTTCATGGAGAATTTTCTGAGGGAAACTAACTCGTATTCACGTTACACTCGGGGAAAGCCACAGAACTGACCATGCAGCCAGCCCGTTCATCTGGGATAGAACCCAGGTTGAACTACCAGTATTCAGCAGTTTTAACCGCTCGGCCACTGATGGAGCTAGAGCAAGTGTGATTCCAGCCAGATCCCGCTGGAGATCCAAATCAGACGAACTGCTTCATTTTCTAGTTTGAATCCTCTTGATGTTTCATTTTGAAGAACTGAATCATATTATTAACAGAAAAGTGTAGTTTAATTCCAATATTTTATTTAGTTGTTATTTGTATTAGATACTAAATGTATATCTCAAGTTCTTTGGGAAAAACAAAGTAAAACAATATCTTCACATTAGACAAAACAACAAGCTTATGCTCGACTTAGATTTTAATGAAAGCTGTATTGATTTCGAGGGCGATCAGGCACAGGTGCCTCTTCGTCAGGAGCAAAAAAATTCTGTTCAAAATTACCGGTTGGTAGAAAAATAAAGAAAGCCTATAAAAATAGCCTTCATGAATAGGTATTTTTATGGGCTGTTATCATCTTGTCAAGAAAATTTAGGCTTTACTTAGCTCTTCAAGGAGGCTTTAAATGGATAAAAAGTCAGTTTAAGGAAGCAAACTTATCTGGTAGCGAAGAATCCTATTTAACTTGAGTTATTGATCTTTTGATTGAGTTGTTATTTAAACGTGGCAAGCCCACCAGCAGCCGAGCAATAAAGTTCCTAAAGCTTCCGTGGTTCAAATGCCAGCGAACGGCATGGCTACATGGACGCTTTCTGGTTTTCTCCATGTGCAACGCCTATACGAGCCGGTTTCCCTTAGAAAGGCCTTCACGTAGACATCAGTCTCTTTAGACAGCTTGGAAGTACTTTGCCATAATTAAATAAACTAATCCTTGAATGTGGCAAAGCGCAAGAGGGCAATCTGCCTCTTTCTTTTGACTTCGATGCCATATCTTGCCACTATAAATTAATGCATCTGATACTTATTTTAATATTTCACTCGTTTTTGACGGCACTTTTTTAAAATTTATTATTAATTTATTTGCTTTTCATTTGTTCTATGACTTTATTTAATTTTTATTATATCTAAATCCAGTTTTTATTAATTTATCTCATAAGTTTAATTTACTGATAATTTGGTTTATTGCAACAAATAATTCAATTTCAGCCATACATAATTAATTACTTCATTTATTATCATTTTATCAATTTTTGTTCACTACTCCTGATGAGCTTCCACAGGGCATTTCTAATTATAGAAATTAAACTGCATGGAAACAATAAAAAATTTTGATTTCATGTTTAAGGCATTTACTTCGGATGTGATTAAGCACTTATTGACTACCTTTACGTATAACCATATTGACAGTGAGTAGTTCTGAAGTAAGACAGACGGATGTGGAGGAATTGGGATATCTCAGCATAGTAGAAAAGATAAAGTAATAATCACTTTGAAGAAAGTAAGAATTATAAATTTATAATTTTTTTAGGGAGAAAAATCCTTCACTTTTATTTTGTCTATGGGAAAGTCCATGTTAATTTCAAAATGCAGAAATAAAAAGTTGCACTAAAATTAAATATTCAGATTCATTGAAAAAGGATACCATGAAAATTCTTATGAAGTTCGATGATTTTTTTTTCTGAGTTTATTTAAAACAACGAAAAATTGTCGAAAATTTTGTATTAATTATTAATAGCTTATGACGATTCAAAGTATTTCGACTGTAGAAAATTCATACACATTCATACTCATCGCATTGAATAGCTCAAACTCAACTTCCTTACCCTGCAGAACATGTGTAGTGTCTTATGTTAATTAACCCAGTTATATTATTATTTTACATATACTGTCATTTGTACTTTGGACTACTTCTACCAGGATGTAAATTAGTTACCGCACATAATTCTTGAGTCTGAGAGAGACATTTTAGCACATATCGCTGACCAGTTACTCTGTTATACCTTCCTGCTACTAAACTGAAATATCGAATTTAGCATTTTATTCATGAATATTTAGGTCCGAGCCAAAGTTTATTTAGGCACGCGTTGTTTTCTATTAGATATTTTATTTTGATCGGAGCATTTATTTCATGTTTCCCGCAAATAGCTACTATTGAGTTTCTTTTACTCTATAGTTAGTGTATCGTTAGCCTGACATATTAATAAAGAATTTTATTTTAAATCCTCATCTGAATCATTTACTGTACTTTAGAAGGCAAGAAGGAGTAATAAGTCCTTTGTATGTGTTCACGGTTCTAGGAGCTGACTTTCAGAGTAGCATAGCACCGTACACATATGCTCAATATTCCATGAACAAATATTGATTCTGCGAAAGCAAACGCAATACTTCTGAAAATAACACGCAAAAATTATTTACGTTCAGAATTGATGTGGACTTAGAAATTTCAAATGTGAATAGTTATATAAAAAACTGGATTTCTTTTCATTTCTAGCATCTGGAAGACAAAGAAATTGTGTGCCAATGCAGAAAATTGCATTCAGTTCTATGAAAAACTATTATCTTTCAGGTCATTGTTCTGTAAAGAGAAAATTTAAGACTTTATTTGCAAATAGCAAAACTTTATCTTGTTATTCAGCTTCTAGAATATCTGAAAAAATTAACTGGGAAGCTTATTTCGATTTCAATATAGCATTTTTGAATACATGAGAGTATTTCAAATGCGCTATTAGTTACAAATTAAATTTTTATTTGGAATATTAGATTAATTTTTCTCTAAGATATAAAGCAAAGGGAAAAAGAATTTATATCAGCCAAATACGAGTCATATGTTTTCTTTTACTCTCAATTAAATCATTTATAAATTGCAGATGTTTCTGTTGAATTAAAATGTGTTTGCATTTTCATTTTATGTTGGCAGTTGGTCAGACTTTTGTTTTTCACTACATCTTTTTTCTCAGAATTTTTAAGCTTTCGATGACTCTACATGTTTTCGATTTAGTGTTTCGAGTACAATCTTAAGTGCAATACACGCGTATTTTCTAAATTTGGGAAACATTTCCAAGTATGTATATATGTTGCTATTCTACTTTTTCTTGCATTAAGTAATGTTTATAAGAAATTTTTTTGAAAATAATAGTAAAGATTACATGAAGAAAGTTATATGCAAAAAAAATTTTGCTCTGTGAGGCAATGAAAGAAGTAATTGTAATTTAATGAAATCTACATGTTCCGGATGTCGTATAGCGTTTCTTATTAAATATTTAATAATACGCTTAGTAAGTTTTGTAAAACTTCACAGAGTATAAGGATGAATCCTTAGAAATTTACCACATATTTAATTTAATTACTTAAAAAAAAGTCCATTTAGATGATGCATTTCATTTGATTCACCATCCATTTCGTCTTTTATTCCTCAGTTAGCGTTTAGAAGTTGAGGAGTAAACTCGTTTTTACGATGTAATAAGATGTAACACAATACAAACTGACAATTAATTATAGACAAAGGGCCCAATAACACTATTCCTTTTTCTGAAGTAATATCATAATTAATCCTACCCACATACATTTCCCGAGTGCTAATGCAGACGTTTTTTAAAATAATTCTCGATAATAACACAAAACATCTTACTCTCTTGAGTGAGATGCCATTCGGTCTGGGGAAGATCTTTATCTCAAACTATCAGCACACTGGCCTCAAGCAGCCCTCGAAAGAATTTTATGCTGTCCGTGAATACATTTCAGTTATTCACTTGTTGCGAAGATTTCAAGATTTTAGGTACTTGGATGTTACACCATTAATAAAGAACATGAATAACGCAACAGAAAATCGATAATTGCATTAATTAACAATACGTTATAAATCTTATTCAAATATTTTAAGATATAGATTTTATTAACTTTTATTCATACTTGTCAAAAAATAAATATGCTCAGTTACGAATTTTTGCTCCAAGAGTAATTGTTTTTGTTCAAGAATACATTATATGTGAACAGCGGTTTTTCACAGTTGAAAAATAATCTACCGATTAATTCCGGATGACCATCTACAATCTGCGACGGAAATAGTTTCTAGTAATTTTTTTCTGAAGCTATAAAATTTAACAGAATCAAAACACCGTCAAGCTTCAAGTTGTAGTAAGAAATGAAAGAAGTTTATAATTATTTATGTACAAATAGATGTATTTATATTTATGAACCGAACAAAAATTTAATAAATAAGAGAAAGAGACCTAGGTTACAATTATTTATTCTAAAGTTCTATCCCACTTGGACAAAGGTTTTCTGAAAGCTTTCATAATTTGTTTATTTTTAGTTTAAATTTATTCAAGTAAATTATTCAATGATTAATTAAATATCTGAGAATTATTTGAAAGAACTGTCCGTCTAAGAATTTAATATTTAGCTGTCAGTATATTTGAATAACCAAGTATAACCAACAATGTTTACGACATTTTAGATCGAAAACAAATAACCGTCCAGACGGTGTAGTGATTAGAGTCTCCGACCGCGATACAGAAGGTACAGGTTCAGAAGGTATGGCTGTAACCGTCCACTCCTTCATAGGAGGCAACGATGGCCGTGTATTAAACGCAGGTCTTAGGAGTAGCAAGTGTCGAATAAGCAGGTGCTCGCCGTTAGATTAAAAAGACAGAAAATAAATATTTGAATTAAAATTTATTTATACCTTCCATTTCATCTCCCATTCCACAGTTAGTGTTTAGAAGTTAAGGAATAAACATCGTTGTTAGGATGTAATGCAATGTAGCACAATACAAAATGACAGTTAATTGTAGACAAAGTGCCTAATAACCTTATTCCTTTTTCTGAAGAAAAAGCAAATCTTTTTTTATTATGCTAGCAAAAAATTTTCAACCTGTTGAAAAATAAAATTAGAAATTTTTGCCCGTTAGCGGTTTTCAGGTCTTGCACTCGGCCCGCGTGCCATCACTGATCTAAGGTTTAACGAACAGCGTGTTCTAAAACACAATGTTGCAGAATCGTTATTAGTCCAAAGGGGCTTTAATCCCCGAATGGCTGTTGTTTTCGTTTTGCGATTTTGCGTCGGAAAGATTAAAAGTCTGAATGACTTTTCAAACTGTTGCCACCAAATCTTGCAGCCCTGTATTATATTTAAAGAAATTAAATAATGAAGAATTTGCATAAATATATGTGTCTTTCTCCAAATGTGATAAAACAACGGTACCTAGAGCCATCCAATTTTGAATAACGTACGTTTCCACTCGAATATGCGCAGCTGGAAGCCCAGATTCGGAATTTGTTTTATTATTTATTTTATATTCTGTAAAACTTTAAAGAATTTTTGATGAACAAACTCAAACGATTTAAAAGCGAGCAATGGCAACACTCTACGGGGAAAAACCTTTTTATCTCCAGCCAGCGGAATTGTGTATCGAAAATTCTAAAGATATGCTTATTTTAAAATTATTTTCCGATATTGCTGTTGAACTGAATTTTACGATTTAAGTGCGAAGAACATGATATTTAATAAATAAAGGTAACACACAAAACGTTAAAAAAAGCCCCTTTGGACGTAATTTAAAGCCTGAAAACCTATCAGATTTTTTTTTATTATTATTATTTTGCAAGAAAGTGTCTGGTAACACCAGGCGTGCCTTCGCCTGGAAATCAGACCATAATATTACAAGAAATCTCCTGAATGACGTTTTGTATGAAAATATTACCAAAGACTAATCGGTATGAGGAGTGAAAACTAATATTTTGTGATTATGTATTTTTCTTTGATCTTGGTTAATGGAACTGATAATCTCAACTCATCGTCATAGGCAACTTCTGGAATATAAAAGTGAAATGCTTCTCTTAGCTTTGAATTTCCCTGGAGATTGTGAATGCGATAAGATGGTAAAAAGCTCAGAATTGTCTCCAATCAGTATAATGATTTACAAATCTTTTATACGTACTGTCTTTATCAAAGAGAACATAACATAAGAATATATCGCCTTTGTGAAGTAAGTCATTCTTAACAGTATTTCGCGGAATGGATTTGATAAAGTACAGTCCAATGATTATTCAAATTTTGCTACCGAGATGGCATTACCGGCAGCGCCATTTTGGAGAATTATATAATGTCAGATGATTGGTTCAAAAGATATAATAAGAAGGATTATATGCTACCAGACAATCATTTTGCAACGAGTGAGAAAACCTGAACAATTTTCAAATTTATAAAAATAGTTTTAATTTTCAAAAGATAAATTCGTATAGTCGAGGTTTCGTACAATGGGAATTCATAAAATGAGGTATGACTGCAAAAACAATTAGTCAACAAGCTATAATTAATTATTTCATTATTTATTGGTATAATAGTCAGTTAGCAATGCTGTACGTTTAATTGGAACATATAGAAAATTTCTGCCTATTATAAGTTTGGGATTCAGGTTTATTAACTCTTAAGTAACTTAATAATTAATCATAACTCCTTTTATCTCAAATTTTATATTTTATTTATATTAGAAATTAGTATTCTACTTAATTTCTTTTGTATTCATTAACATATTTTAATTTCTTTTTATCAGTTTTTAGACCCTGTTTCATCTTTGATTTATGCCCTTCTCTAGCCTCAATTTGTTCATTATGCAAGTCGAAATTTGGGATTAAAGTGAATTATACTTAATGCGTAAAAATCTTATGGCTTTGTCTGAGATAAATTTTTTCATAGCTTTTACAAATTTCTTCAAAAATATGAAGAACGGAAATGTCTAACGACGTTTCAAAGAAATGCATAAACATTAATAACGGTTTATTTAGTGATTCCATTTCTCGAATCAAAGATTATTTTGGACTAACAAGTAAAGCATGTTTAAGCAAATTTTTGGCCGGCATTTTTCAGAAATAAATCACAATCAGTTTTCAGATTGGATTGAAAGCTAGCCTCATGAACGATAATAATAATAATAATAATAATAATAATAATAAAAGATTTTTCTAATGATGCAATTCTTTCTGCTGCCCATATTAAATTACTTGTGTTATTCCAAACAAATAAAAATGTTTTTTTGCGTCCGTTTCCTGTAATGACAGGGATTAACTTTCTTTGTTATTTATTTCTTGCTCATATATCATGTACGTGTTTTAGTCACAGTTGACTGATTTATACTCAAACAACAGTGTTTGCCTTTTCAGCACAATCTCGCGTCTCATAAGGTAGTGGTTCACGGAGATTTTCCTTTTATACAGTGACCTATAACTGCGACTTAGTTCCATGAAAGAAGCAATTAGGGAAAGCTTTATGAACATTTGACAGTCAATGCGTTAATTCGAGACACTTTTTAAACATTCTCTTATTTTATCATATTCATATTTTCGTAATTGGATAAATACGTGAGATTTTCTGGTGTTAAATAAGAACGAAAGATGATGCTAAACGACTGTGAAAGATAGTTTAATTATTTTATCTTCAAATAAATTAAGATAAAAGTATTACAACTAGCTCGAATTTATTTAAACTTTTTAAAAATTATTCTGAATTATCTTCAAATGTTTGGAATTTTTATTTGATTCAAAATACCATTTTGCATATGAGATGAAATAAATTCGTAGTTTAATTGCTGCTGATCAGTAGTTATAGACCTGTTAATAAACATCTTGATATTTTTATCGTTATAAGTAAAATTAATAACCTCATTTGTTTTATTAATATCATCTAATTAGCTTGATAAAGTACCATCACAAGGCCCTGATTATGAGATATTGTCATGTCAATTATTGAAAAAATGTGTTTATTATCTTGTTGATTTGCAAAATAGAATTTAAATTTCAGGGAAAAGGTAATCTGTAAATAAAAGTTGAAATTAAAATAAATATAGCTTTAAGTACTTAAAAAAAAGGTAAAAAATTAAATATTAAATACCATAGTTTGGAAACATTACTTCATTTAATTGAATCGATTTCGTCAGTCAAACTATTATTTTACTTCAGGAAAATTATCAGGCTGTGACAATGCTCCATCTGAAATATGCAGCTCGGTGTAATTCATACAAATTGTGAGAATTTGGTCCATACGCACTCTGACAAAGTATTCTATTATTTAGCAAGAAGCTTTACGAAATAGGTATATATAGAATTTCATGAGCAGTGTAAAATAACCAGTTTTAAGGAAACTGTGAAGAAAAAATAATGGAGTAAGTGAGTCAGCAATCCAATTGCGTGCACATTTTTAAAAATTAGACTTTTATTTTAATAGTTTCATTTTCTAGAAGCAAATGTATGTCTTAAGAATGTAACCAATTGATCTCAAATATATGTAAAAATAATGAACTGGGAAATAAATATCTGTTTAAAAATGTCTAAACTCGCCCTTATTTTCAGATTAGATCCCTTAAAACTTGCATTCTACCAAAAACGTTATCTCAAAGTTACTAAGCTCCCCCCCAAATATCCAAATAAGAACGTATTACATTATATTCCAGACCGGAAATTTGAAAATAAAAACATATTACATTATATTCCAAGTAATGGTTTGACTTTTTATCCAGATATCAGCTTGCGGCGAACTACTGATTATGACAATATTTCAGAAAAAAATTTGTAACTGAAAACTTCTGGTTATTTACGAAATACAATGAGTTTCTATATTGAAGAGTCATTAGGTTATTATGAAGCAGGAGACGAGCAAATGTGCAATGCCCTCTCTGGGACCCGAACCTGGACCTCTCGAATACGCGCCGAGTGCGCTACCGTTACACCACGAAAGCTGAAAGGAGGGAGAAAATACCTTTTATATTCCCCCTTTTAAAGGGAGATTGGGGATTAGGGAACTCAATCACTAAATCCTGGTGGCGAAAAATCATCACCCACACCTTTTATTTCGGGCGCCACTGTAGAGTAACTTAGAACTTTTCAATGTCAGGAAACTGAAGAAATGAGCAATGCCTTCTCCGCGACTCGAACCTGGACCTATCAAATAAACGTCGAGTTTGCTATCGCTACATTACGAAAGCATGCGGAAAGAAGGGAGAAAATACCTTATAATATTTCCATAATTTTATAAGTACTCATGCGTTTAATCTGCAGGATAACCAATATTAATCATGCTCTTTTACACTTTCATTCATGGACACTAGTGCTATAATAATAAGAAGAAGAACAATAATAATAGTATATTTTTAATAAAAACAATAGCTCAGTTCTTTTTATGGTTTTCGATCAATATTATTTATTCTAAGTAATTTAAATAAATATAAACAGTTGAAAATATAATGCTTATTTTGCGCAAAAGTATTTCGAAATAATACTTTTTCTGTAAAATCTAGACATGTAGGATTTTTATTATTTTAATTAACCAGTTATTATGATTTAGAGTTTTGCTGTAACTTCCTCCTTCCGTTTCCACGCTGGAATGAAAATTAGTTTGTGCGTGTTTAAGATGTAAGTTTTCAGACTGTAAGACTAGGCTGCTAGCTCAGGTAAAATTCGTACTTTTCGGCCTTGCATTATAATTGTTGACATTTGAATATCTACACCGGTTAAAGTGCGAGTCAATTTCGCGTTAAATTTATCTGTATAGCCTTCAGCTATTAGCTTATTTAAATTTAAATTTTACATTTGAACTTTCCGTTATTTTAAGTTATCTCGCCATAAGTGCTGGCTGAGTTGTAAGAACCAGGTGTGCCTTCTGTTCTTCAGTTTTAACAAAGGGTCTTTTACACCCTTCTTAAGGCCCTGTTGGTATTTTAGACTTAGCAAAGATTTGCTGCCAGTCTATCTAAAGTTTGGTTACAATTTATGATAACCAAGAGAATAAGTAAACCTTACAGGCTGAGCAAGCGATTGAGATGCTGAGTGGCAGCCATGGACTGGAACAGAACTAAAAATATCTCCAAAGAAGATGGCTCGTTACTTTACATAGTGCAATGATATTTAAATACACGTAAAATAAACATGTAAGTATACTGAAATATGTATTTCTGCTTAACAATGCAGCAAGATGTAAAACAGGCACTGATTTTACTTTTCACTACGGAAAATATGTATTTAAAGAAGCGTTATCTGCAGTGATTTTACCTCAGTAAGTATGCCAGGCAGCGTTTATGCATTTAATCACCTTTACACGCTACGTTAATTATTATGGATAACAACTACTAAGTAAGTGTAATCATTTAATTATATTTCTATTTATTAAAAATTCAATGTTAAACACATATTCTTTAAAAATTAATTACTAATGAGATTACGCAGATTATAACTGACTTTCGTTCAGCACAAATTTGAGTGTATTTAAATGTTTTAATTATTAACTAATAAGAAGGCGCTAAGCTTCATAAATTTAAAATGAACATTTGTATTCTAGAAACCTAATCCTTAATAACCTTTTTAGGCCCACTGAAATTACAGTTACACTGAAATTTGTTTTAATCTGAAATTAATTCAGTTGGCGTATTCAGTAAAATTAAAAACATCTTACCTCCAGCAGAGACAGTTTCAAAATAAGCAAAAGTTAAAATTGCTGCCACAGTCAGTGGAGAAACTCTGTTAAAAGTCATCCTAATTCGATGGATAAGAAAGTTGGTAAATCCCTTCTATGTCCGACAGTTGTGTTCTGCCACAAGAGATCTAAAGCGCTTTATATCTCTCTTTCTCTGTCTCTCTCTCTCTCTATATATATACACATATATTTATATGCCTGCTTAGAAGCCAATCGAAAAGTAGATGCATTAAAACATGACAGGATGTTCAAACAACCATTTCCACGCAAAACAGAGTAGGCAAATGCGGACGTTAATGACGTTTGCTTCATCGTCCCAGCGGGATGGCACCTTAAAAAAATAGCACTCAAGAAATAACGCAGATCTCTACATATGTCATTAAGGTAGCTATTGTTGAAGTTTGGATACTTTTTGTTTGATCTCTTCTATATTGCTCTAGGGACTTGCATTAATCCGGAGCTTTGGATATGTAGGAACGTCTTTGTCTGCCGAATAAATGCAATTGATTACGATTTTTTTTTTAAAAAACAGCAAAACAGAAAAAAAAAGGGCAAAAAAAAAAGAGGGCTTGTAATTTGCAATTTCTCAAAGTTTTACTTCTCAAAGTTTAATTTTAATTCTTGCATTTATTTAGCGGTTCTTTTTATATAATACATAATCCCCTAAAATACCAATTAATTCTTTAACCGTATTTTCCCTCATGTGAAGTTTTCAAAAGGATTAATGGCACTTTTCCCAAAGAGCATATTTTCAAGTGGATTACTTGTGGTGATGCTCAAGAGATAAGCGCAAAGAAGTTTTTTGCATATTAAACAGTGCTGACAGTTGTTTGCACCATATCTCTGACAATACGAGTAAAGAAATAATTAATAAAAAATAACGTGAAAAACTTAAATATTTAATAACATGACATGAATATATTTAAGTAAAATAGGAAAATATATCCCTAGAGGTATGTAGGAAGGAGAAAACTTGCAGAGGCTACAAAAATCATGAAATAATATTTGATGTTTTTGGATTTTGAATTAAACTATTATTATTTCATTCAGAGATAAAACTCTCCGAAGATATTCTCTGTGCGCATAAATGTTCTTTTTTATACTCACTGAAAATTTTTTTTGAAAACTAAATTCTATTTAGTTGAACACTTTATCAGTAAGTATGATTAAAAAATAGATATAATTATTAAAGTAAAAAATAAGGCTCAAATTAATTTAGATGCTTGAAAGAAAAACTTTTTGTGTTATAAAAGTGGTATTAGTTTTATATCTTTCTGAAAACAAAAATATAATTCAGCCTAATTTTTATTCTCAGGAGATCTTAAGCTTTCATTAGTACTGAAAGTTTTTATCAGTTGCATTAAAAATAGCTTTTTACTATAAGCAAAGTTATTAAATTAAAAATGATTTTAGTAAAGTTTGTTTTACCCTGCTTTTATAAAATGCATCAGATCTCTAGAATAACGACATTTCTATATTACTGTTTCTTCAAAACCCTACAATTTTCTAATAAAATTTATTTCATAAATATACATGGTTTGAAGTATAGTAACCTCTTTACAATATGAAGAAAACAAATCTCTTTACAATGTAAAAAGATTATTTTATATTGTAAAGAACAGAACCTAGTTGTCCAAATACAGTACTAGACAAAATATTCTTTTGTTCTGGTATATTATTTACATGGACATGCACTGCATACCTACAGTGTTTTAAGGCTGAATTCTTATCAGTAAATCGCAGTGGAGCTGCAATTCGTGGCAAATATTATTACAATGGCTTAAACTCTTGCTTTATTATATGATCCTCTTAGGAAAAGAGTTTAAAGAAAAATTTTGAGATTCTTCAGCCGAAATCTGATTCAAAGTTTTTAAAAAAGAAAAGCAACAAGCATTTAATTGAAATGGCGGGCAGTAATTTTTGTGTTTTGAAACAAATCAATATTAGTCACCAAAATGACTGTTATTAACTATAGTAAGAGATAATTCGAGCTGAGTTGAGAAACTTCGCTTTTAAATGCTTCACTCAAAGCCTTGTTTGATAATTTTTCTCACCATTAGCAATTAAATGACTGGAAAGAAACTTTTCTTGATGAGAATGGCAGCATAATCTATTGAAAAAGAATGACACAAGTAAAATTAGTAGCATCCAAGAAATAAATTAGCCATATTGGCGCAATACAAATAAAGTCAGTTTCTTTAAATATCGATACCTGATGAATTCATTTGTAAAAACCTAGTATTACATAAACAGTTTACAAGGAAGGGATACGAACATCTGTATCTTTAATTCAGACCAAAGAAAATTGCATTTTACTTGCTCGGGAGAGAATAAGTTTATTCAATAATTTATTCATTCTTATCGATACTACTGCACAAATACACTTATAATCTTCAATTTACTACTGGTAATTAAAACGTCTCTTTTTTTAATTTGTTAAGTCATTAGGTTATTTTGAAGCAGGGGAAGTGAAATATGAGCAGTGCCCTCTCCGGGAATCGAACCTGGACCTCTCGAATACGTTACGCGAATGCTTCCAGTTACACAGCGAAGGCATGCGGAAATGCGCGATACTCCCCCCCCCCTTTTTAAGGGCAACTGAGGATTAGGGGACCGAATCGCCAAATCCTGGTGGTGTATCCTCACACTTTTTAGTTCGGGCGTCACTTGTACAATCATTAGGTTGTTTTGAAGCAGGAGACGTGAAAAATGAGCAGTGCTCTTCCCGGGACTCGAACCTGGACCTCTCGAATACGCTCGGGGTGTGCTTCCAGTTACACCACAAAGCATGGGGAAAGGAAGGAGAAATTACATTATAAACTATTTAATGAATTTCAAACTTTTGCCGTATAATTTTTATACAACTATGAATTTAAAACGAATGCCGTAAGATCTCAATTATTTTGCGTTAATCGTGACAGGAAAAGAAAACTACACCACTAATTAAAAATAGAATGCATCACGATATTTAAAAGACTGTTACATCGGAATTTAAAAAGAAGAATTTCCTAAATAAAATCGGTTGATTTTTTTTCAGGCATCAAAACAAAGAATTTCTTTATAGATATGCTTTTGTCTTCAGCTTGAAAGGTTTCATTTCATTTGAATTATCTAATTATTTGAAATTACTCCTATTTTATTCGTCCTTTCATTTCATACACATTGCACGTTCTTGAAGCAAATATGCAAAATGACGTAGTATTGAAAGTACCCGACAAGGCAGAAATATTCTAAGAGGTCTCATTTTAACAGCATACGAAATTTTAATAAAAATTGGGCCCCTTTTTGCTTCTATAAAATGCTTTCGTATTTAGGTCTTAATCTTAAAAAGCAGTTGCGGCTTAAATATTCGTTACCGTATTTCATTGTTATTTTTAATAACAGTTTGTCAGATCTACTTATTTTGCTAACCAATAAACTTTTTAGTTTCGTTTCTAATCTCCCTAACCAGTTACGATAACCAACTCTATAAATATATAAAAGAAAGCCCCCCCCCGAAACAAAAAAAAACAGTTAAGAAGAAGTGCGGCTGTGATAATCTAATTGAACTTAATTAATATAAGCTACCTGATTGAGCTTGACCTCAATTAGCAAGCAGTTCCTTTGTTGCTGCCCAACTGTTACGAATATTTGAGGGTTTCAATTAGTTGTTCGGAGAGAATAACAGAATATGCGGAAGATATCTTTAAATTTTAGTAAGTTATAAGGTATTTCTCCCGCCTTCTTCGCATGCCTTCGTGGTGTAGTGGTCTGCATGCTCGACGCGTAACCGAGAGGTCCGTGGTTCGATTCCCGGCGAAGGCGTTGCTCATTTTTCATGTCTCCTGCTTCGAAATAACCTAATGTCTCTACAAAGTTATTAACCTTATTTTAATAAAGTTAATTAACACATTACCGACCGGCCGTCGATTAATCGACGTTTGCTCCCTAGCGCTTACCGACCGGTCGTCGATTAATCGACTTTTGATCTTTAGAAAAAAGCACCGATTATCTGAATAAAGAATACTTGCTGCTTGCTACTTGTCAATCTAACCTAACCAAATCTAACACAAAGATCAAAAGTCGATTAATCGACGACCGGTCGGTAAGCGCTAGGGAGCAAACGTCGATTAATCGACGGCCGGTCGGTAATGTGTTAACATGAGATACAATGAGTTATATTCTTATGCAGCTAATCATCAGTTTTTATTGTCACAGGGGATTCAAAAAGTAAGTTTTAGTAGCAACTATCATCTGAGTGGTGCATCGTAGAATATAGATGTGAAATTAAGGATATCAATGGGGTAGAAAACGATCTAACATCCAGCCAAAATCAGATGGTGCCAGTAGTTTGATGATTTTGGTTTGGTTTGATTTGATTGATTTGATTATGTAAAGCACACTAGGTTATCTACCTAACGAAAGGGATGTCTTCGTGGAGGACTTTCTAGGAGAAACTGGCTAGTATCCACGTTACACATAGGGAAAATCATGAAAGCGCTCATATAGCCAATCCATTTGCTTGGAATGGTATCTAAGTCGTAACACCAGTGTTTAGCGACTTTACCGCTCGGCCACTGGTGGGCTTCTAATCGATGATTGATGCTGACCGTCAAGGAAGACCATGAATGTTTATTATAAAAGACACTGTGTTGCAGGTTGATGAAATAAATCATAGCAGCCGCAATATGGCATTTTCAGAAAATAAATAGGAGTTAATATTTAGTTCAACAATACGTTGCCTATGAAGAATAAACAGGTGCAAATACCGGTTCTATGTTTGATCCACAACCAAAAAGCAGATTTGCATCGCCAGGAGGTCGAATGATTAGTAGAAAGTTTAGACAATTGCCTGTACAAAGTGGGTAATTATAATGAAAAATAGTTTGATTTATATCACATTGCAGCATGCCACTCAATAAAATTTTCTTTGCCGCAATAATAAAATGTAACTTACTTTTCAAATCATCCACCTTACAAAATTATACGAATCAGTACGTAGTGCTTGATTGAAAGCTACAGAAATTGTCAGTTACGTTTACCCTTAAAACCCAAATTCAGGCTATAGTAAATTTGTTATAAAGTTTGTTAAATTTAATGTTCATTGAGACTTTGACTGACTGGACCATTTACGTGAGAAGTAATAATTTGCCAAACAAAGATGCCAAAAGAAGATGAACGCTAATATTACATAGATTATACAAACAATTATAAATCAGATCGCCATCAAGCATTTTTTGTAAATGATAATTTATTTTCCTTACAGCCAAATGTAACAGCTCTGTATGAAACGTGAAGCTAAATATTAGCAAAATACATACTTTACATACTTCCTTTAGGAAACTAATCATTGAAATCAAGTTTCTGTCCACGCAGTTTTCTAAGTTTTGGCTTTTAATGCAATGAGTTACAGTTTTGTATAGATATGAAATTTTTCAAAAAATGCAATTTATATTTATTAAACTAAAAGGAATTTAGGCAACTCATTCATGGACAAAATTCAGGCCGAATGCATCGCCCATTATGGAGTACTTTATCAGCTGAACACTGACACCCTGGTACACATGGCTTAAAGCACTGAGATGCTAGAACGTCCAAAGGAAGATTTTTATTTTCGCACGTTCTTGGGCAAGCCGGACCACATTCATCAAAAACCAAACCTTCATCTTCCGAACAATAGATACCTAAAGTTAAAAGGAAAAAATTCATTACCTTATAAGGATATAAAATGTTTGTATATAATAAATATAATTAGTATACACAGCGTCCACAAGAGTATCCGGCCTTTATTTTCGCAACCCTTGGTCGTAAACATGTACTTGCAAATACAAAAATATTTTAAATGACACAAATATTCTCCTTTAGGCATTTTGAAACTTAAAAAAATCAATTTCATGCTTTATAAAAACTACGAAATGTAACTTTTTCTACGTTCCTCCGGTCCCTATACTTAGATGAATATTATGCTACTTATAAAATATAAGATACAAAAAGTTTGATTCCCGTACGACGAAAGTTGACCGAGATCAAGATATCTAACTTCCAAATTTGCCAATTCTGACGTCATTTTTAATCTGTGCTGAACAGCCTGTAAATAAGTAAATCAGAACCTGATTTATTCCCCTTAAATACATTCAATGATATTGTTTTGGCATTTACTAGTGTCCTTAATTTAGAGAGTTCCGTTACATTTGGTAAGACGAAAGAATTTCAAGAAAGTAATTTGTAAGTCTTCAAAGTCTCAAAATACGTTATTACTATTCTTACAAAGCTTTATTACTTTAGAATGATTATCCGATAATCATACAAAAATTTCATTACACTGCAAATTTTCTTCATTTTTAAACTTTGTTTACCCACTTCTGGTGGATTGAGCTAAAGCTAGAATGTAAACCAAAACAAGACTTGATTTCTTTTCAACAATAACGTCAACAATTAGGCGGCCTGGCTTTAAGTATTTTAAGTATCACAGAACACAGTTTTACAGTTTCTAAAAGCAAATAAAGCTTTCTCTCCAATAATAATAATAATAATAATAATAATAATAAATAAATAAATTAAATTTAATTTAATAAAATAAAAAAATAGTTCTTCTGGTCAGCTAATTAAGCTAAAGTCATTTATTGAACGGCAAATGGGAAATACTGCGGCTTCCGAAAATCACATTAATATAATAAGACGAACTCTCCCAGGCAGCTGGGCGGACTTTCACGCCAATAGGTATGACATATAATTTAGTTAACTATAGTTTTTAAACTCAATTTCGGATGCTTTAGATTTGCATAACCGTCTGATCTGAATGAGTATATATGGCATGTATCAAAGAGAAGATCGCGCTGTGTTTAAATAAAACCTAATGTCAGTGCCACGAAGACAACCAATTAAAGTGGACGTTCCATACTCTATTATTCTGATGGCATTGTATCAGATCACTGTTGACCGCACATATCTATCCTGAATTTTTAAAGTATTCATGAAATCAAAATGATCTCGCAACAACGTTAATAAAAGACTTGGAGTAAGAATTAAGCAACAGCCCTAACTATAGAGCTAGAGCCCCTCAGTCAGCACGGCAGTGGTCAAAGACTCTAAGTCAACACATCTTTACCGAGAAACAAAGTTTGGAGATCTGAATAGGAGGATAAGCACTCTAAAACACAGAAACCCGTAACCCTGTAAAAATTCATAGTATTCTGTTTCCGTACTATATTTTCTTTTTTAGTCATAGATTAACATTATAAAATATCTAAGTACTTATTTAAATGTTTCATTTTTATTTCCATTAAAGAGAAGCATAATCTTAAATAAGGAGAATAATTTAGGCATGAAAATTTACACCATAAAATACAATTTTGTAGAACCTACTTACCGCATAATCCCTCGCTTCTCCAATTTAAAATGAAGTTAGCTTTAGAACATTCCTGTGAATAAGCAGATAATACATCACAGAGGCAATCATCATTCTCTGAGCAAGCACATACGTCATATACACATGTAGCAAAATAAGGCTCTGGTGCAATGAAGGGATGACAAGGAGCAAATAAACTTTGCTACAAGAAACAAGACAAAGAATTATTATAAAATTATAATTAAAATAAAAAACGTTTCATTCATGATAACTATTTTAGGACTCATAGACTATATTTTTATTGTTTTATATTTGCGAAGACTTTTGTAATGATATCTAAGTCAACAACTTAAAAGAATTTTATGGCAAGATTTAGTACATAGAGAATCAAATCTCAGGCTGATCAATACAGCTTGAAACTGCCTGCAGTTTTCCCTTATATCTTCTTTTACACTTCGCACGGCCATTTGAATAAGAAGCAAATCCGTCAGCATTAGAATTGCCCCAGCATTCTTGGTGTTCGGATTATTAGCGTATTTTTGTTGTGATTTTTTAGACCAGACTTGTTTATGAATTGTGTAGCTACTATTAATATAATTACGTTAAAGTGCAGATATTTAAACAAAATTAACGTAAACACTACCATTTATTTTCAAACTGTATTTGAAATCACAAAGCTTACCTTGAGAACGGAGCATTTGGAATTTGCAAGTTTACGCTTTCTATATCCTCCTATAGAACAGGGATCGATATCTACAGCCTCAGTACACCCTTCTGGTTGAACACCATTATACTGCACATATACACATAAATAAATGAATATACATTTTAATATAAAACACATACATTAAGCATATAATTACGTATTAAGAAAGCTCATTGCATTACTATAATTTTTTTCTTACTTACAGTTATCACAAACTATTACTTTCATACTTGGCGAATTATCATGCTATTTTGATGTTCATACATAAAAGGAATAAATGATTAGAGTGTGTTTATTGTTCTACATATCAGTATCAAAATAGCATAAGCTTTCATGAAATTCTAAACAACCATCACATAAGGAATTATTGCATTTTCCCATAGGAACTTTCGTGGTATAAGTGCTTAGCTCGTCCAGCTAGCAAATGGAAGATCCTTGGTTCGAAACTTGGTGAGGGAACATATGATTTTTTCACGTTTCCTCCTCCGAAGCTTAATGGTCTCAAGAGTGGAATACAGACTAAAATGGGCTGAATGATAACTCGTCACTACCTGGATTTAGTCGTCTGAATCTCATATTTATCCGCAGTTATCTTTTTAGTGGGGGATAGAGAAAGGAATTATTAAGCCGTGCTCATTACTTCGAGGTAGCTGGTTAGTGTGTCCAACTAGCAGTTAGAAGATTCATAGGTCGAATCGTGATGACAGCGCAATTGATTTCTCGTTTCCTGCTTCGAAAGGTTTAATAGTATCTGTATTCAATTAAGTTTGAACAATCTGTTTCCTAAAACTCAAAATATGGCACGGCGTCATTCAAGAACGAAGAAAACGCTTTGCCCAAAGTAGCTTGCTCAGGGTCTTCTGCAATTCAGTACTTGATTTTAGTATTTGGGTAAGTATTTCAGTACATCGAACTGTGAGTCTGATTACGTAATATAAAAGCGAATTAAAAAAAGGTGAAATTAGACTTCATCCTTCTGGATTATTTAGTGTCTGCTCACGTCCAGTAGAATAAAGAAAATGTACGTTTTCAAAAAATAGTGTCACATGTATCGAATGACGTTTACGTTGCAACCCGTTCGAAGCAGGTACAGTTGTAGATTATGCTACACGTGAAACATTATATTTCCTTAGAGATGAGATATGTAGCTTTAATCGAGCTTCATTTGTATAAAAATAATACTGGAATTATAGCAAGACGGAAATTTGATATGTGATGTAAGAGGAGGAAACTTGAAAGAAATTAGAAGTCACTCAAATGGAAAGAGTTAGAGAAGAGGAAAATAATATTTTGCTAAAAAGCGAAATGTATAACGTTGTAGTTATGCTCTTACACTTTTCTTGGCATTATATACATTGGTGGAGTTCACGCTGATGTTTCTATTATAAGGAAAGTAATCCTTGCCTCTAATCATTACGCCACTGTCTAAATATTTAAACCTGGAAATTTCCTTTTGAATTATTTCTTACGAATTTTGCTACTCCAATAGGTCCAGTTCGTGTAAGAAAAGAAGGGATAATAATGTTCTTTTTCCATTTCTTTCATAACTTTGAGCTCACGAAATGTTTAATGTTTCTATAACTATTATTTACATTCTATGTTGGTATATACACTAATATCCCAAATTACTTTTGCATGCATAATAATAACAATAGTATTTTGTAAAGGAACGTCTCAATCTGATTCTTACAAGATGTCCTTTCATGAACGTATTGAAAAGTTTTCTTTAAAGGTGTGTCTGTGTGTGTCTGTGTGTGTCTGTGTGCGTGCGTGCGTGCGTGCGTGTGTGCGTGTGTGTGTGTGTGTGTGTGCGCGTGCGTGCGTGAGTTATACATACTAATACGTGAGTATGTATAACAAAAAAAATTATGTGACTCAAAATTCTAACTTATTTGCAATAGCCCCGCAAATCTTCATTTTAAATGAGATATTCCCCCCTTTTCTCTAAAAATAGTAATTGCTTATAATAATCTTGCCTTGACTTCGTCACTTCCAAATAAATCCATATCATATGATTTTTATATAACGCTAGTGGCGTAAATGATTTTGGTAATTCAAACTCATACAGCCAATAATAATTTTAGAAATACCGCCAATCTGACGAATTCAGAATTAAAATTTCTTCCCGAACACATGAAACTTCGCTTGAACACATTGAACTTCGCTAGAATGCTACTTTCTCCTACTCTTCTTATCGCAAAGAACTCAAATAATGTAAATGTTTTGGAACAGGTGCGATTAGTGTGCGAAGTTATTTGTAGTCGCAAATGTTTAAATTTAAAATGAACATGTGAATCTGTCTTGAAAGCAAGTTTGCTCTTGATTATGGACCAGTCTCTACGCATTCCAATTTATTACATACATGTTACATACTCTCAGTTTTTTTGACAGCTAGATTTAAAGGATACTAAACAAATTCGAAATGATACATACAGTTTTGAAATCATCAGTTCATGATATAAAATAAAGAAACCTTACTTTCCAACTGTTGCCAAAATAAGCCTCAGAAGAAACAATGGCACCGGTAGGTGTACGCATGTCATCTTCAGCATAGTTGTTAAAGTTACCACAGAGTCCACACGTTTTGTTTCTATAAACTCCAGATACGATCACTTCAACGTAGCCGTCACCATTCCAGCGAACCTATTAAGAAATGATTCTCTTATTCCACGAATTTTCATATCCGCTGTTCACAAATTCTGTTTGTTTTATTACGTAAATTACTTGTATTTTTTAAGTTTAGGTTATAAACTATTTTATATTTATAAAGCAGCTAAATAACAAGGGGAAAATAAAAATGCGTTTCTTTTATTGGATCCTTATTATCATGTCTGTTGCTATTTAAAAGACGTCAAAACGCTGTCAAATGGTTATCAATTCAAACTACGATCATTTACAATCCGCCTTCACGCTTTATAATAGTATTGCTATTTTGGAGCAGTTCATTAACAAGAAGGATAGCAGGTTTGAAGTAAGTTTACGGGTTGCATGGTGGAAGTCCTTGGGAAGAGAAAATGATTTCGATGCTGTGTTAAAAGTCACGAGGGAAATACAGCAGGTGTATGGCAGGGTCCGTTATAATAAAAAAATTTCCCCTTGGCAATAATTTTATTTTTTGTTGTTATAAATGTATATACATATAATAAAATAATTAAAAGAATAGGAAAAGTCGAAGCTTAAATGAAAGTTTACATTTTTTTCCTATGAAAGTCCTAACCATTTTTCTACTCTTTTAAGAAGTCTTTTAACTCTAGATATTTTACAAATATATATAATCAACTTATCAAATATCGGATTTGTAGTGGACCTTAAAATTTAATTTTCGTGTATAAAAAAATATTAAAAAATATTTTTAGTAGAATGGTTTTATCTTTCAAATTTACCAATGTAGGTAAATAGTTCTAATTAATCTCAAAAATTCTGTTTATTAAATCTAAAAATTAGGTTTGCTAAGCGGTTCTAAATTTACACCAATATTATTATAATATATGTTTTATTAAGCTTTCCACTTTTAATCCTAATTTTTTAATCATAAATTTAATTTATAATACGCATTCAATTAATAATAATTGATAATTATGAGCCTCTGCAGCATTTTCATAATTAATAAAAAATTCAAATATTCATATTCAAAATTATATTCATATCTTGAGATTTTTAATTTTCTCTTCATCCATTTCTTTTTCATATATTATTTCATTTTATTCAAGTTTTCATGTAAGTAGAATTTTTATATTGTATTCTATTTATGCAATTCATATTTACATGAAAATTTTCATAAACTTCTGCATCATAACTCTAAGTTACAGAAAATGTTTCTAACACCTTGGTACAGATTAATCTTCAATATGCAGCTTTTTTTCCAATCTAGATTCATCTTTAATTATTTGAAATTATTTGTAAAGAAAGACGGTCGTTAATCACGCTAATAATATTTCTAATTGTTGGAATTCATAATAAAACGAGTTCACGCGATTTTTAGAGTACCTCATTTATAATTTTTGTAAAATTTTTCAGCCATATTGGAATTAACAGCAGACACTGCTAGTGCTATACATTTAGATTACAATGATTTAGATTATCATTTCCTTCTTCATTGATGCTTTTACGTTATATTCTTAATATTCCATTAATGACATACAAATAAGTTTAAATTATTTAACCGAACATGTAAATCTTCAGCACACTTTCACATTTAGCACACTTTTGTGTTTACTGGTACCGTATCTTCTATTTTCTTTAATATATTGTTCAACATATAGCATCTCATTAGCCTAATTTCAAGAGGTCTTACGACCAAGCGGTAAAGTGATTAAACATTGGCAGTTCGACTCGAGTTTCAAATCTCACAGATACCTCAGCTCTTTCTTTCTCTGTACATATTTAATATAGAAAAGAGCATTATAAAAGCTTCAGTTTATGAAGTAAAAATATTTTTTTTAATTTATTCTTTAAAAATACTGCAAAGTTTTATTCATTGGTAATTTTCACCTTTACCTCAGCGTATCTCTTTGCAAAGGAAAATAGGAAAATAGTAAGTAAAGAAATTAACTCTGTTTCTATGATTGATACCCCGATGTTTGCGTAAGTTTTTCCAAAAATATGGATATCAATAACTTATGGATAATTTCTCCATCTAATTTGCTTAATATGGTTATTCCGGAATTTTACTGAAAGCACACTAAGTAGTAT
Source organism: Stegodyphus mimosarum (assembly GCA_000611955.2). Classification (NCBI taxonomy): domain Eukaryota; kingdom Metazoa; phylum Arthropoda; class Arachnida; order Araneae; family Eresidae; genus Stegodyphus; species Stegodyphus mimosarum. The sequence goes on from KK121995.1 coordinate 141,774, forward strand.
CCTTTAAAATGCTTATTCCGGAACTATACTATAGTACTTAATAAAGTTTGCACGCCAGTAAACTATATTAAATTTTCCAGTCTAGTTTAGTCACCATGGCTATTATTATCAAAGAAAGACGTTAAATCAATAATAGCATATATAACAAATATAATTTATAATACTATTATAACACTATTTGGTCTAGTAGTGTAGTTAATGAAAGATGTTTCTAATGATAATATGTGCGTTTACTAATACCTTTTATTTTTTCTGCTAGCTCTTGCATTCATTACTGTTGTTCAAGAAATTAGTCTGCTTATTTAATATTCTTTATTTGTTCTTGTGATATGGAATTATATTTCTCTATTTTCCTTTTCTTGTTGGCTATTATTGGCTTCGAAATGCTAAACTAAAATGTAACTCTCTGCTTTCTGAAAGGGAAAGGTCTTCTTCGGAAAGTGTGAAGAACTACTGTAGTGTCTAAGGGAAGAGGAAAACTTCTTTCACTTTATGAGGTCAGTAAATTTCGCGGCAGAAAAAGGGAGAGAACCTTGATTCGCGCAGTTGGGTTATACCGAAATATTTCCCTAAACGCTGTACAGTACTCATGTATTTTTCCGTCGAACATTTTTAGCAGACAAAAACCACGGGAAAACAGTATAAATCAGTGCCAATAATAGATAAACGTGAAGTCGCAACACGCTCATGAGACTTTCACCTTGGTTTCATGTAACCCCGATTAGTCCTCGAGAAGCCAGTTTTATTTTTGTGAAGAATGTAAGACAGATGAACAATGGCGACGCAACAAAAAAAATGTAACAAGCGAAATTCGACAGTGTGATTTATTGCTAACAGAGTAACTTGTACCTGTTTATTATCTAATTAAATTAATACCCATCTAGTTATTTCAGGCATCCGGAATGATTGTAGTAGTTTGGCGTAATCTCCACCAACATGCATGGTCGACGGAAAAATACGTAAGGACCCGTTTACAAATACACTCTTTTCCAGATTTTAATGAAGACAATCTACATACGAACGCAGAGTTCGAAATGAAATATTTGTATTAAATATTTTTCAACATGAGCGTTGGTAAAAAAAAAAAATGCTTGTAATCAAAACTATTCAGGGGCACTTAGAAGACAGTAATGATAGATAACAAATAAATAAAGACATATTTGTTTTCAATAACTTCATTCTATTAATTTACACAAAATAATAGCTTTAAATGAGTATTTAAGTATTTTATTCTTTATGTAAAACAAGTTGCAAATAAAGCAGATAGAAGGCTAAAAGTAATTTTTGCCCTTTTTTAGCTGTTTCGGCCTTTATGTACTTATTTTATTGATAACAGTTCGAATATTTAATGGGAAAGACACAGATGCAAACCTGTACTCCAACATCAGTCGTGACTAAAATTGAAGATCTAGTTTTCTCTACATACAGAACAGGATTTTCAAAATATGGAAGGTGTTCCACTCGTCTTCCTTTAACCTAGTTGCAGAAAGACATGTAACAATAATAACATGATCTTATGAATAATCATTAAATAGTTCATAAAAACATGCAAATAATTATTTTTTCTCCCTGTATTTAATTAAAAAAGATTAAAATGGTAAAATCATATAAAAGGTCTGCAGAGATAAGCTTTAAAGTGATTGACTTTACAGTAGTTTATATCGAAGATTCAGACAATTTTCAAATGTTTGTTTGTAAGGTTTTAGTTAAACTAACGAAGTTTTATTTTAATTTTCCTTTCTTCTATCTGAGCTCATTTCAACTTCCCGTTAGAATAAGCGCAAGTTTCAGCTTTATGCTAATTTGAAGTGGAGCCACGTTCTATTTAAGTGAGAGGTAGGAACCTCTCAGTGTGCGAGAGCTTTTAGTCTCAGACCACTGTTTTTCTGCTCAACCTTCCCCTGACTAGCTAGTATTTAAATTATAAGCCTTAATGCTGTTACTCTATTAATTATTGAAGTAATTCTAAGTGCGTTAGTATTAGTTAAATCTTGCTACCCACCATTTTGTTTAGAGGCCAACCTCGTGTTAATAGCTCGGAGAGCAACGACCACTTAATTTCTATTTAGCTTTAGTTTAAATTATTTGATTGTTCAGTTTAGACCCAAGTGCGGTCAGTATTTTCCGTATCCCTCCTGAGTTGGGAAGTGGCTGTAAATAATTGTGGTTTAATAAAAGAGGATTTTAAATCCCTCTAAAGTGCAGTTCTTCTATCACTTAATCACAGTTTCCTACCACAGAATATAGCTGCATTCAGCTCCCTGTTCAAGATCAGGACTTAAGATTTATACGAAGATGTTCGCCAAGAATATGCACCGATTCCTTGGTGAAAGCATTTCCTATAGTACGAGATCGAGCCAGACTGGAGGCGGAACGTTTTAGTCGTTATCAGGAAACAACAGGAACCAGCAACAATGGCAACGAAAGGCCAGAAAAAGAAAGCACCCCGTCAACAAAGTAGAAGAAACAAGAAACGAAAAATCACCAAAGGAGGTGGATTCAAATGAAAGAACTCTGAGAATACAAGTTCAACAACTAATAAAAGACCAAGCACAATGGATAAGACCAACCCAAAGTAGCCAAGAGGACAGCAGAAACATCGGAAAGGAGCCTGAGAAGCAAGCAGCCCCGGTTGCAGCCTGAGGATGAACGTCCGGAATACAGCAGGAGCCCGGAGCAGCGACGAACAAGGGCCCAGGAGCAAAGGACCCAGCCGAACAAACGTCGACCGGATCACCTTCCTCCCCAGCGCAAGTACCCCAGGATGGAAAGAAGGACACATGAACAACAAGAGGGCAATGGTCAGCAACCAAAGTGAAGGAGACTGGCCCAAGCTACAATCTACACAACTTTCAAGGATTGGGCCAAGAAAAGAATGGCTGACTACAACAAGATAAGTAGTATTTCTTATTCCAACGTTTAGTTAATTTTCGAGTGTTACTGCAAGTTTCAGGGTCTCTTTTTACCTCAAGCGAGGTTGATTTTTACGCCAAGTGTGCGATAAATGATTACTTATCTTGAAAGATGTTTTTGTTTAAAAATTGTAATTCTGCGAAGATTTAAAATTACTTAATGTTTGTAAAGTAGATTCTGAAGCATTGTGAATATATTAGTCTTGTAAAAGCAATGAATCGCTGCCAGAATGTTAACTAAATGTTTTTGTATTATGCTTTGTCGAAAGACTTGTAAATTTCTAGAATGAAAAGTCGGTAGAAGAAAAACACGATTTAGTCTACAAACTATTATTTCAGTGTAATGCGATGTTTCAGAAAAGAATTTTAAGAAAAAGAATATGAAGCACTTGCTGTAAACTTAGAAATTTAACGTACATATTGTATCTTGTGATTTGTATGCAATTGTTAAAAGTTTTATAAAATGTAACAAAAATGGATTTAGAGCATTAATGCACGTTGGGTGCAAAGTCAATTTTGAATGAAGCATTCTTTGTGCAAACTACGAATTGTATACATGAAAAGGCGAGATAGAATTAAAAGAATGCAAGCGTTAATAGGCTCTCCACCAAATACACTTAAAATGTTAGACATGAAGTTAGTTAGAACCTCAGGTTTAGCTGGTTATATGCCGTCTTTTGAGGTCTCGTAATGTCAAGTTCTAACTAATGTTAGTCGATCATAGGTGGTAGAGTTGAACACCCCCGAACAAAAAAAAAAAAAAAAAAAAAAAAAAAAAAAAAAAAAAAAAAAAAAAAATCGCTTTTCATCCAACACCGGTGGAGAGCATTGGGGGAAGAATTTAATTTTGCTTGAATGATAATGTGTGTGTGCGAATTTACACGTGTAAGGAAAGAAGTCTGTTACCTAGAAATTAATGTTATTAGTAGTGTAAAAGTGCTGCCGGTTCAGCGACAGGAGGCGGATTGAGGATGAGCCCGGAAGCAGGGTGAGGCGGTGCAAGTTGGGAGGCGGATTGTGGATGAGCAAACTAACTGATAAGGAGGAGGGTTGTAGGAGTGTGAATTTAGCTGATAAGGTGTCGTCACACTTTGATAAGAGATTATCTTTTGTTGATTTTCCAGGGGTAATTTCTAATTTTAGGAATTTTTTTCCATTGTATTTTTCTTCGTCTTTACTAGGCATATAATGGTTATTTCCTACGTTCTCTAAACGCCTGGAATTTAATGACTGGCAGGTAGATGTAAATTTTTAATTTTTGCACTATATTTCAAGAATTATAATGTCCTATGCACTCTTAGTTTTAATGTGTGCCTTGCAATTTTTTATTTCATCAGAGCATATTCATTTTCCTTTATCTTAATTACATTACTCATTTTACACAGGACGTTCTTCATATCTTTTAACCATATACTCGTAATTTTATTTCACTTATTAAATTTTAGGAGTGTAATTATTCAGATATACATTTTAATTTATCATATGATTTTAATTTTAGATCCAATTTTAACTTTTTCCCTTCTTTCTAACCTTCGTAATGTTTAATGTACTCCAATTTATAACTTATTTGCTATATTTTACGAGCGTAATTATTGAAATATATGTTTCTATTTATTATATCATTTAATTTTATATATAATTTCAATCTTTTTTTCATACTTTCTAACATTTGCGATCTTCAACATATTATATATTTTAACTTATTTCTGATATTTTCTGATCGTTTACATGACCTTCACTTAATTTAGATGTAAATTTTTAATTTATTTCGTAAATCTTAAGCTTATTTATCATATTATCACACTATACACACTGACTTTTATTTAATTTTAGATGTAATCTTTTAACCTTCTTTCCTATTTTTAATGTTTTTACTTCCCAACATACTCTAAAGTTTAACTAATTTGCTATATTTTCGCATAATATACATCCCATTTGTAACTACTTTCATACATTTTAACTTTCATAATTTCCAGTATAGTCCTAACTTTAACATAATTCGTATATTTTCCTATCATGTACCTAACTTTTATATAATTTTACATGTAAATTTTAACTTCTTTTCTATTTTTCGACGTTTTTAGTTCCCAACATACTCTGAATTTTAACTAATTTGCTATATTTTCACACTATGTACACGACTTTCATTTAATTTTTAACTACTTTGTACATGACTTTCATATAATTTTTAACTACTTTCATACGTTTTAACCTTAGTAATTTCAAACAGGCTCTTAAGGTTAGCTTAATTCCTCTGTTTTTTATCATATATATGGACTTTATTTAATTTTAGATGCTATTTTTTACTTACATCTTATGTAACTCGTACATTTCAAACCTTCGTAATTTTTAAAGTACTCTAATTTTGAACTTGTTTATTATATTTTCTTACCATATACATGAACTTTAATTATTTTAGATGTAATTTTTATACTTTTCTGACACTTTGTTTCTTTCTAGTTCCCAACATACTCTAAATTTTAACCCATTTTTATAATTTTCGGTTGTAATCACGCTTTTGATTTTACTATTTCAGCTAAATATACACGTTTAAATGTCTTAAATATAGAGATAGTTTTCAATTAAACATTTTATTTTACAACCTTTAACTGCTATTTGTACCCAATTCATTGAATAGCCTTTACTTACTCTATATTTTATAGTACTGTTTTAATTTGCCAACTGTACAATTTCTTGTTTTATAGCAGTCTTACCATGACTGATTCTAATATTTTTCTTCATTCGCATTTTCAGACTTTAACCTTTCCTGAGTATTCATGTATTTCCTTAAAGTTTTTACATCATTTATATCTGAATACATGCATTTAAGCTCTTCAGTATTACCAATGTTCAGTTTTGAACCTAGATTGCTATTAAGCTAACTTGATAGATTGCGAATTTTTAGAATGAATTCCCAATTTTCATCTATAATTTCAGAACCTTTTTCACTGCTTCATATATACATACAGAAATCTTTCATATTGTTTTAGACGTTTCATACCTTTTAATTCGGTATGTTTTTGCTAATTCATTGCATCCTACATCACTTTAAATGCCCCGACTATGCTAAATTTATCACCTTTTTTCTGCACCAAGTACGAGTATTTCTGCCTTCATAGACAACTTTCAAGTAAAATTAGCGAAATGTCAGTTTTCATTAATTTATTTACCAAGTTATTTTCTTATGAAAGAAATCTTATGAAACACCTGCCATACTTTTACACATCATATATCCTTACCAATATACATATAGTTACGCAAGGAACCAAAGAAAGAAACAGTAAGAGACACTTTACCCAAGTCTCCGCTATATTTCTGAATATTTTTACCTCCATCTGCCCCGAATACAGAAATTTCTTCATAAAATTCTCATCATGTAAGTTAACTATTCTTTACTAAGACACATTTAATGAGGAATAATCCCCTTTCAATGCAAAATTACACCCAAATAATTATAATATTTTCTTATATTTGTACGTATATGTTCGCATTATAGGAACTTTCTATGCATTTTTGAGAAATGTAATTTAATTATTGTTGCTAAATATTGCTGTTTTCCAAGAGAAAAACTCCAAAGGCTATCTAAATCATCCAACTTTTCCTGCATTATTTCCTCAGTACAGAATAACTATCTTAGAACTATTTTCCTAATTTTAAGAACTTAATACAAAATAAGCATGCTCCACTGTAGATTATTTACTATTTTATCCAAAATGAAGATAGAAACTTTACCAAATTTAAGCTTTTTTTTCCCAGAATTCCAACAAAGAACAACTTATTTACCTAAAAATGAGTCTTAGGATATTCTTATCGGCTTCAGATTTGCTATCAGTCGGAAAAACCTGATGTTCACTTTATCTAGCCTTGTCACTATACACATAAGAACCACGAATCATTGTGAAGTACAATCAACATTTTAGATACAGTCAATATTGATTCAACTAACTTTAATTAAATTTAAATTAGAAATTTTAAAAGATAAGCGGATTTATGATACATATTATTAGATTAGTCACAAGCATTATTAGTGGAAAATACAATTAAATACCCAAGACCCACATGCCCACTAAGAACAATACGAAAAGTAAAACTTTATGCATATTTCCACGAAATGTGAAATCTTGTATTTTAGTATAAAACCTGACTAACAAATTATTTCCAATAAGCAGTATACGGATAAAAAGAGTATTCTTATGATACCTTATTAAGACTTAAGCAGTAAGAGAAAGGTAAAGAGATATTCATTAAAACATAATATGAAACAGTTGACAGCTAAATAACGATACATTTCAATATAAATAAAACATTTTTTATTAAAATACATACTTACTAAAATAATTTTTTCTCACAAATTTTCTATTCTATCACGTAAAGTTGACAACGAAATATTCTTTAAAAAGTCATCGCTGTCATAAATACAACAGCATGTGTCTACATACAGTTTTTGAGCAAGTCTTTTAAAGTTCATTGACAACATAGCTTTGTCAGTATAATTCATAGCTTTTTCCCGAGTCGTCTCCATTATACAGGGGTGGCGGCGCTGACTTGGATGATCGACTGCACATCCCTCACAGATAAATACCTCGTTGAGACTGGTTAAGTACTCCTCGTAAATAATATTATTAACTTTCTGCATGCATTGCTCACTAGTTAAATGTTCCAGCTGCTGGCATTTTGATCGCCGTTTTCGTATCTCATCCGGTAACACATTTTGAAATAGAGCAGTTTGGATAGTCTGTGTTACTTCACTGTATAAATCTAAAAGTTTATCGGTCTGATATGACTCTAATTCAAAACAATCTGCTACGAGACGGAAACCACCGCAGGAGCTTTTAAAAATTCGTTGAAGAACACATTGCGCGTTTGTACAAAACACCGCCAACTGATTATTGGCTATGAAGGATGCTTCCGAATACTTGAAATTAAAGTTTGATAATTTTTTCATAAAATCATACCACGTCGCAGGAGTCATACTCACACCCTCAAGGGAAGATCCACAGTTGAAATTATTCTTTTCTGCAGAGTTCTGTATATGAATTCGAACGTTATTATTCCTGCTCACAACGATGGAAAGACGACACATCCGTTCTAATGACCAATAATTGATCACTTCATCATAATTTCGTGATGACTGGTAATGCCGACTCAACCAATCGTCCTGAGGTATCTCGAGTATCTCATTATCTTCTAAACGTGATTTCTTATGCAGAAAAGTCCTTTTATTCATATACGGTTTGGGGGTTATATCGTCATAATAACCGAAGTCCATTTCATCAGAAGAACGCTTCACTTGTGGAGATATAAGTTTTCTAAACGTCAAACTTATTCGAATAGTCTTCACTTCGGGCTGGGATGGAATACCGTGTTTCCAGATTACATTAGTGGGGGGTTTCATCACTAGAAGCGATCCATGTTCAAGACTCAGAATGTGAGTCATATAATTCTCTCTTGTAAAATGCATCACTCGCGTCGCACCGTAACTCAGTGTGGGAATGCAGTAGGAAGGGTCCAGAGAGCTTTCATCGTCTCTGTGCGCGGATATCTTGGCATCTCCGGTAGGGTATTTATTGAGTAGAACGTAATTATATTTTTCGTGGGTGAGTGCTTCCACTTCACTTTTAATTTGCTGCAGCATAGGAGTCCAGGGCTGGGCGGCAATTGATGTCCCCGAAAAACTGTAGGTGAGTCCATCTTCATCCCCGAAGGCGCAACAAAGTCGAACTGGAATATGTTGACGGCCGTAAATATTCAGTTTCACGGGTTGGAAAGGATAGGTGTACAGTTCCGCAAATATAGAATCAGCTTTTTCTTTGCCATGAAAATCTTTAAAATAGGACAGTATTAACTGATCATCAAATATTTCGGTCATCGTGAGTATTATAAGAGTTAAGAATAACTGCTTCGAAGTACAATCCTCCAAGATTTGCAGTGAAATGAGAAATATAGTGAGATAGGATATTTCTAAACAACTTATTTATGTAGTCATTTACTGATAAGAAAGGACCATTTGATTCACTATCCTGCTATGATTTCATTCTTCTAATCGATAATCACCTTATTTATTCTGATAACCTCATGTTTTCCAGGAAGATGCCAATCACACTGAATCATCATAGAATAAGCAGAAGTGATAAGAAGTATCCCATCTGTTTATTCTTGTTTATCTTTCACCTGCTTCCGGGCTCATCCGCAATCCGCCTCCTGTCGCTGAACCGGCACTTTTACACTACTGTTATTATGTTATACTAAAATTTCTTTCCTTCTAGATTTTGCTAGAAGGAGTGAGAGGAAAAAAGGTAATTATACAAAACAGATGAAGAGTTACGTAAAAATCAAGTTTTCGTCTGTAAATGGCCAAGAAATTCTATTTTTCTGTAAAGGTTGGCCTAAGTTTAGAAGGTTGGCCTAAGTTTAGAAGTTTCTAGAATTGCAAGTTTCAACATGGTCCGTTTGGACCACAGTAGTTCAACTTTTGCCAATTCTGGCGGGAAGTATGTAAGGTTTTAGTTAAACTAACAAAGTTTTATTTTAATTTGCCTTTTTTATATCTGTTCTCATTTCAACTTCCCGTTAGAATAAGTGCAAGTTTCAGCGTTATGCTAATTTGAAGTGGAGCCAAGTTCTATTTAAGTGAGAGGTAGGAACCTCTCAGTGTGGGAGAGCTTTTAGTCTCAGACCACTGTTACTCTGCTCAACCTTCGCCTGACTAGTTAGTATTTAAATTCTAAGCCTTAGCGCTGTTACGCTATTACTTGTTGAAGTAATTCTAAGTGCGTTAGTCTTAGTTAAATCTTGCTACGCACCATTTAGTTTAGAGGCCAACCTCGCGTTCATAGCTCTGTGAGCAACGACCACTTAATTTCTATTTAGCTTTAGTTTAAATTATTTGATTGTTCAGTTTAGACCCAAGTGCGGTCAGTATTTTCTGTATCCCTCCCGAGTTGGGAAGTGGCTGTAAATAATTGTAGTTCAATAAAAGAGGATTTTAAATCCCTCTAAAGTGCAGTTCTTCTACCACTTAATCACGGTTTCCTACCACAGAACATAGCTGCATTCAGCTCCCTGTTCAAGATCAGGACTTAAGATTTACACGAAGATGTTCGCCAAGAATATGCACCGAACACTCAGTCCTGACATATTCAGTCGTCATTCGTTATTTATGCTTGTTATTTTTTGTATATTATTGCTTAAATAAATCGACATTACTAAATGGTAAGATGCTAACGCTTTGTACTTTGTGTTAATATTTATATATTTGGCACAGCTGATTAAGAATAAGATGTGAACTCTAGCTAATAAAGCAGAAATGATTAGTTATTACAATATCTTTAAAATAATGCGTACTGTCTTAAACTATATTTTTAAAATTCAAAACAGAAGTATTTTAGTTAGCTGTTAAATGTATCGAATTAAATTTTCCTTTCCTTGAGTGAAAAGATTCTATTAAGAAATATCTAGTCATTTTCAAATGGCTGTATGGATTCTGAAGGCCACGAAAATTTCAAAGATATTATTAGAGCAATCTAGTCCTTCAACGTCTTGTAATCAGTGTTGCTATTGATCGAAGTAACAATAGCCAAATGATGGATTCTGAAAGCCACGAAAATTCCAAAGATATTATTAGAGCAATCAAGTCCTTCAACGTCTTGTAATCAGTGCTGCTATTGATCGAAATAATAATAGCCAAATGATGGCGTATTTCTTACTTAAAGCACTTAGGGAATTTGAATTGAACTCATGAGACTCCCCGCATGTTTCGAACTGGCAAGCTGAGCTCAAATAATATTTTAAAGTCCAATTGATTCTTAAAATAAGCGGAATTAGAGATGCTAGTACACCACAAAAAATTCTTCGTAATGCTCGTGAAAATCCAAGGGTAATTTTGATCCCCTCCAAAGCGTAACTGCTAATGATCGGCTGGAATAAGCTGTTTTACTGAGTTCACTCATCGCCAGTCGCCCTTTAAAAGGGGAAGTATATAAGGTATTTTCTTCCTCCTTTCTGCGTGCCTTTGTGATGTAACTGGAAGCACACTCGAAGCGCAATCAGGAAGTCCGAAGTTCGACTCCTAGCGAGGGCATGTCATATTTTTCAAGTCTCCAGAAACAAAAAACCTAACGACTCTCGAATGTTAATTTTCATTTTCTGCAAAATATGTTAAACAGTCTTGATACCTGGGCACTGTGGTGTTAGGACGAGCTGTTATTATTATAAGACAATTAAACAGCAGTCACAGTCGCGCATTTTTACTAATGTGCATAGAAACATAGTTTGGTAGAATTAAAAATTGTAATTTTTACCTTCATTTCGGCTTGATAACAAGTGCTAACTCTGCATTAATCCACAGGGTTTTATTTCTCCAGCCTGTAAACAATTTAATTTAATTGAAAAAAATCAGACAGTGTTTCTGATGAATTTTCCTGGCCATCTATATTTTTATACTTTTTTTTTCCTTTTAGCAATAAGGAATTTTACAACATCAGACGAGTATTTCCTGTTCCTTTCCAATTTTTCACCTGCTGAGCTAGCCTTTCTCAAAATTTTAAATCCACATTTTTTTAAATGGACAATTTTAATGACGTTGGCACAGAATTGTATTGAGAAATTTAGAAGTAAATTTGTGCACATTAAGAGTTCTTATATTCTGCTCATAATTTTTAAACTGCTTGTCCTTTATAACGGAAACAAAATAAAACAAAAATATTGGTAATTAAATCTTAGGAAAGAAACAGGAGCAAATTACGCATAAAAACGTTCTCTCTTTCATCAGATCAGGCTGCAAAATTATCTACAAACAAGAATTTTCAGATATACTACCAAAGTATAAAGGAAATAAAATGCTTATTTTTTGTCATTTATATATTTTTGTGTTGAAATGTTAGCACAGACATGCAAACAGGCAGTTCACATTACATTTAGGTACACAATGATTTCAGATACAGAATTATAGCGAAGATGTTTTGGGAAATTAAAGAAAAAATTACTTTCTCTTGTACTTTTGAAGAGTATTGTACATAGCACTCATTTCAAACACTAGGCTGAATAATAGAAATACGATCATTAAGCACAAAACTATGTCAATCATTTAACATTATTTAACTAACGGTTTAAATTCTTAGCTCAAAAGAATGAAAAATTCGAAAAGAAGAAAGGAACTTCTTACATAAACATCTAGACCAGAACGCAGATCCACAGATGTATTCTGGAGTACAACTACAACTCGGTAAGTCCATGAAACTCCTTTAAATCCTCTGTCATGATTTTCGACAAGTACAGAAAATTTCCTGCTGTAACAATCGGCTGTTAAAGTGTAACGGCAAGTTCCTTGGAAACTTATGATAGCTCCATCAAATGTTCGGTAATGAGGATCACCAAAGGCAATGCAGGTTGCTGGACCTAAGTAAAACATAGGGAAAAAAGGACTTCACTTGTAGTCATGAACTGAATAAAACATTTTACTGATATAGGCATATATGACGGATGAAACCGATTCTTACATAGAAAAAAAAATGCACAAACGTTTCTAAGAGTGTGACATGTTTATAATTATTAATAAATTGACAAGTCGTAATTTTTAATTCGCATTGATCTCTAATATAAAATATTTGTCAAGATAACTTTTCTCTAGAAGTACAACAAGTACTAAAATTAGATTTTCATAGTTAAATTCGATTATCTACTAATCAGGTGTAGTTTCACATGTGTGAAAAAGGATGAACTATTTTATTTTAATCATTTAAAAAATTTAATCTTATTTTCAGTTCCCCCCCCTTTGTTTTAAGATTTCACACTTAAATCGAATTCTTTTTCATAAATTTATTACTGAATGATTACTTACGTGGAATGCATTTTGGACAGCATTTTCCTGGGTCAACAGACCGAATCATATCCGATGGACACTGAAGAGGGAGGCATCGTTCATTATGGCAGGTCATCTTACCATTACGGCACTGACATGTAGTACACGGATCAGGCTTCCAATTTTCTCCATTCTGTGCAAGAACATAGAATAGGTTATCACTTAAAGTTATATGATAAAAACATCAGTATTAGGATTAAAATTATATGATTACATCTATTTTAGTTTATTAAACTCAAATCTTAAAATTTCTGAAAGTTATTTTGTAAGGATTTTAAGTTTTACTAACGTTTATTTTATTTTAAAAACTTTGCTATCCTCTCTTATTTTCCATTTCCGGCCAGAATAAGCGTGAGTAGAATTGTTTATGCAAATGAGGTTGCAAACTATCTAAGTATTTAAGA
>KK121995.1:162006-220239 GCA_000611955.2 Stegodyphus mimosarum
GAAAGAATCAACACAGTGACCCAAAAGTTGAAGACGAGATATGATGCCAAATCCACGGAGAAAGAATTCAAAGAAGAAGATCAATTCTAGTTGTGGAACACCAAACGACATCGAGGAACCTCTCAGCTGCGATTCCAAGCTGCAGACATCCTGGGAAGGGCCCTTGCATACAATCAATAAACAGAACGATAAACTGGTGAGTACACAAAGGGCGTTTTCTTCTAAACGTATGATAGACTTGAGCCTTATTTTCGCAATGAGGATTAGTTTTCCTTGGTCTTATGGACTGCACTGCCTTGGACATGCAGGCCTTAGAAGGGATGACGTTATATATATATTTGTAAAGATTTAAATATTTTTTTGCATTGTTGTAATATTATGCGTTGATTTAGTTATTTATTTATGGGCTTTGCATTTGTGACCATACTTTTTTATATATTTGTTTCTTATATGGAAGTGTTGATTCCTTTTTCCATTGAACCAATGTTTAGATTGCAAAAATAGCTTCTGTAAATCACGAAATATGCTCTTCACGGACACTGGCGATCAATCTTTCCCGAAATGTTTCATGTTACATCATCTCATGCTACACTAGATCCGTGCCCATATAACATTACAAACGTATCTTATAGAGATCAGACTTGTTGTTGATGCTATTGTTGAAATTAGTTGCTACGTTGGCTGCATTGTGAATTTTCTACGCAAATGATTTTGGCAATCAACGGTATTTCTCTTGCGCGAAGGAGGAATTGTTTAATATTAGCAATGAGCTCAGCTTTTTGCAATTTTGCTCCTGCTTATTTCGAACGACCCTTTACAAAGATATCAAAGAAACTGTAGCCCGCACCAACAGGAATTTTAATTTAGAGATTATACTGCATAAACCGTGTCTTTAACAAATGGTGAAAGTAAAATGTACAAAGAATGCAGTCTTTTTCAAGATAAATGGGATGTACTTTTGTGATGCTGTTCGCAATAAAATAAACTCTCGAAGTGGTACAATCTCAGAAAAAAAATTCTGTAAGATTACAAACTTTACTAGAATCGAAATACCTCCAGGTATTAAACTGTAGTAAGAAATAAGGAAGTTTATAATTATTTACATACAAACTTATGTATTTTTTCTGTATACATCGAAAACAAATTTAAAAATAAAAGAAAGATTGTTATCGTTATTTATTCTCAAATTTTATCCTACTTGGAGAGTTCATAATTTGCTTGTTTTAGTTGAAGCTAAATGTAAATTATTTAGTGGTTAATCCACTGAATTTACCACTAAGTAATTTGAGGTATTTGAAATGAATGTAAGTATGAAGATTTAATACTAAACCGTTTAAATTACAAAATGTAATGAACAGAAATTTCTCATCTTCAGATTTCAGATGGAAAATAAACATAAATTTGATTTTTTTTGTGTAATTATTATTGTTGTTCATATATGCTTTGATAAATATTTAGTAACGGAAATTTAAAATTTAAATAAAAATTGTTTTATTTTGTTAGATTTTTTAAATTTTGTTTAGGGGGAACAAAGAAAAAGAAATGTCAGGCTCGTCAGTTGCTTTTATATCGCGCATTCAGCCTGCATGTAATTTGAATTTGAGACCACTGCTCTACAGGAGACAAGAGAATGCAAGGCCGAACAATCCAGAAGAACAACACCCTCCCAACGACCCACGAGGTCCGCATCGGGATCTTACTGCAAGAGTACATACACTCACTTCCAAAAGTTAAGCACGAAGATGTAAAATAAAAAAAAATCAACAAATACTGCTTTGATTGACACAAAATTCAGCAGGAAAGCATATATATTTATGCATAAAACAAAATCAATTATTATATACAGAAATGAAAACAATATTAAATTTTTGTATGTTATCAGATAATGACATACTGGAGACTTAAACACAGTTATGTATAAAGTGAAAATAAACAGCATAAAATGAAAAAAAAGGACATTAATATGGTATGTGATCCCCCTCATCTGTATACAAAGTTTACACCTTGTGACCACGCTTTCAATTAAGTGGTCAACCACCGCAGAATTAAGCATTCGCCATTCTTCTTGTAGAGCAGTTTCCAGCTCAATAAGAGTGGCTGGAGTTGGGAAACGTGAAGACACAGCACGGCCGAGAGCATCTCAAAGATTTTCAATGGGAGTAAGGTCCGGAGAATGTGCTGGCCACGCCACACGCGCAATCTCTTCACTCTCCAGGCAGTCATCGACGATGTCAGCTCTATGGGGACGTGCGTTATCGTCCATTAAAACAAAAGTAGAGCCAGCTGCTGCAGCGTACAATCTCAGAATGGGTTCTAGGATTTCATCTCGATACCGGACAGCCGTCAAAAAACCCCGTTTAAAGATATGCAGGTCGGTGCGGTATCCTAATGAAATCCCTGCCCACACCATAATGCTTCCGCCTCGGAATGCGTGATGTTCGGTGATGTTTTGGGACTGCGTGTTCGTTGTTCACGCCATATCCTTATACGCTTGTCATCTGTCTCCAGAGCAAATCTTGACTCATCAGTAAACATGACATTGCCCCAGTCAGACACATTCCAATTGACATGTTCCCGGCACCACTGTAATCGTGCCCCTCTTGATTGGACGGAACACTAGTTTGAGGTACCCGGGCGTACAGTCCAGTCATATGTAATCTCCGGCGTACAGTAGCTGCAGACATCGCCTTACCAATGGACGCTGTAACCATAGATGTCACACCTGTGGAGGTCGCTCTGCGATTCCGCTTGGCTACGATAGCAATATATCGATATTCTGCGGCGGTTGTAACCCTTGGGCGACCGGCTACGGGCCTTCGAACAACTGTCTGCGTGGGTTGGAATTTTTCTATAAACGTGAAATTACACAATGATGAACGCCGAAGAAAAGAGCAACATCTGTGATCGACTGTCCTGCTTCAACGAGCCCCACAGCACGCCAGCGCTCAGAATCTTCCATTCGTCTTCTGGAAGTCATAGAAACAAGTATGTCTTGAAAATAAATTGTACGAAAGTTTTAAACACCTATCAGCACTTAAAATCAACTTCTGTAACCCTTCATAAAGCTGGCTTCTTATAAGACTGCCTTTTTTGCATATTTCTTGACATGAAAGCGCGATTGGCTGTTACCTAACATATTTGCATACTTCCATCTACCTTTACAGCGAATTGCATCCTCTTCAATTCTGATTGGCTTCCGGAAATTAGCATTTTCCTCTTTTTCCATTCTTTTGGAAGTGAGTGTACTTTCAATTCGTACATGGCCATACAACGGCTGAGGCTTCACTACATTTGTCTTATTAGTTGCATTATTCACATGCATATTACACATAATACAATTAATTTTAATATGCTTGTGGCAGGTAGATCTAAACTATTTACACATATATTAATAAAGGCCTACATTACGTTATGCATTACACATTATATTCTACATGTTGCAGTATGCGTTTTAAGTTTGCTATTTACACATTGAATTTCATGTACTTATTATTAATAATAGTTAACTTATGTAATGTATATTCCTCTTGTGATACCTCTTATTGACTTATAAAATTCATTTTACATATTTCTCAGTTACATATGTACCTTTTACACCATTGATATTAAAGCACAATACTGCTTGTACCTAATTTACATATTCACCATTTACTCTTGTACTACTTTCACTTAAATTACACTATTATATGCACTATTATATACTATTTGCATAAGCAACGTACATTATGCAGTTTATACTCTGCAGTAGACAATATACTTGATACGGCATGCATTATACTAAATTATACAATTTATATATTATACAATTTGCAGAGACAACATATATTATTATACATTTTGCCTTATAAACACTATTTTGCATAATGTACATTATTATACTTTTTACCTGACCATTTGCTCATGTACTAATTTCACTTAGCTTATGCTATTATATACTCTACTGTACATTATTTGCAGAGATAAAATACATACCTTATGCACTATATAATATATTTTATACAGCATACGTTGTACTGAGTACTTTTTACTATTTACAGTATGGGCTGTTACAAAATATGCAGTTAAGGAATGCTGTGCCCTGAGCTGCAGAGATCTATACAAATCGCATGATACCGCGGATTTTCTTCACTATCAATGGTTGCTTCATGAGGAACCTTTTATATGCCGCTGTCTGTTGCGGGGAGAGCGTGATGGTAGCTCTGCGTCAAAGGACAGGAAGTAAGGTAATCGTTGGGTTCTCCGATCTCCTACAGACACAAGTATTGGTTGGGGACAGATTTCTGGTGTAGGAGTAACTTGGGAAAGGCCTATGACCAGTTACAAACCTTGTTATATGCAGATAGAGAGGATTCTATCAGTTGTGACCTTGCAGAAAACCTTATACGCTCTCCTGCCTTCATGAATCGATTCCCAGACTTCCGCCCAGTGGGAAATGGCATCCATCCTAATCTTGCGTTTTATGCAGCTGTTGGGGAGCGGGATTGCTATTGGCATAGCTTCGATGTTTGACGACGCTTCTTTAGGCAGTGTATCTGCCTTTTATTTCCTTCGCAGGTGTTTACCTAAGAGATGTGGAGTGGGTGCCCTGTTGTTGAATATCTGAGAAGTTCTTGTATTTGCCCGATGATATTATTGGTGTGACATGGATTACTGATTAAGAAGATAGCCGACTGACTGTCAGTAAGTATCTGGCAAGGTTGATCTTTGGTTGTAGTGGCATATAAAACTTGTTGCTTTATAGCTGTGACTTCAGCTTGGAAAATTGAATTTTCTTCTTGGAGATGAACTCTTTACTTTGTCAGAGTCTCTCCTTGGAGTTTTGCGATGTAGCTGCATCCCATTTGACAGCCCATCTTCGAGCCATCTGTGTAGATGCTTACTATATTAAGGGTATCTTCTATTCCAGGAATGTACTTGGCATGGGCTAAGAAACTTTTTTCCCTAATCTGCGGGATGGACTAAGCGTTGCAGCCTTTTTTTCACAGTCGCTGGGCTCGTATTCTTTCCCTCTATAGGACGTTGTTTACCTTAACAGAATCGCCCGCGTGATCGCAGCCTCTTGCTCTGCTTTAATGTAAAGTAGTTGTGTACCGGCTAGTACTGTAGCGGCCATTGTGGCAGTCCTTCTCTGCGCCTTTGTGATGGCAAGTACGTATGGTCGTTGTATGCTGTTTAAGATTTTGATTTTTTTTACATTCATAGGAGAGGCCCATATCGCTGATATTTCCCCCACGATCGTGCTGTATAGAATTTCAAGAATATGAGGCCGGAGCCCCCGTCTGTGCTGTGCATGGCTCTAAGGTTTTTCGCAATTTCATGTGTTCTCAGGCGAAATGCTTTAAGGTGTGGAATCCAGGATTGATTTTCCCAGTAATTACATTCGATGAAAACCAATCCTGTTCTATAGCACATTGAGAATCTACAACTTTCATTAAAGCAAAGTGAGGTGTTTACGAATGCATAAATTAAAATAACTATTAATTAAAGAAAGGCATAAAATACGTTACTTCATAAATAGTACCACTGTAGTTGCATGCGAGATAATATTCAGATGCACATACAGGACAACAGTCTCCAGGTAGTTTGAATTCAGTTTCTCCAAACCCACATTTGATGTCAGGACACTGAGTCTTTTTACACGTTATGAAACCGAACTGAAACGAAAAAGCAACTTTTAACAAAATAAACAATGCTTAGAAATTATTTATTGTTAAGTAAATTTCGTTGTTAAGCCAAACAAAATTAATGTAAAAGATGCTGAAGATTGTCAATGGACACGAACTTCAATTAAATTGTTTTTCTGCTCTATTTACTTGTAGAAAATCTGAAATTTTTTTCTAATTGTTTACCAAAATGAAAATAGTAAAACGAAATTGTGGTAAATGGGTCCTTTTCGTTTCTAATTGGTTTGGAGGAGGGAACCCTCAACTCGGCTAATAAACAAAAGTAAAAAAAAATTATGATTTTGTATTTAGAACATGATGCAAAAATTGATAACTTTATACTGAAAATATAAACACATACCTCACACACACAGTGAGTACAAGGGTCACTCTCCTGCTCCCATGAATCTCCATGACTATAACTTTCACCCTTTCGAGAGACGCAAACTGTAAAATCAGAACAATAATTCTTCCTTGAACAGTGGAAATACAGTTTCAATCGTTTATTTAGAACCAAAATCTTACAGTATTGAAACTTATGTAAGGAAATTTTCAAGAACTAACCTTGACATTTCGGACAACATTCTTTGGCCGACCTGATAATTTTGTCCGAGGGACAGTTCATGTAAGGGCAAATTTCCTTCGAGCAAGCTAGCATAAAATCTTCCTGAAAATAACATTTCAAGAATCACAAACATAATGAAGTGTGCTAAAAGGCGGACATTCCATATTAAAACTTTAAAATAATGAAAATAATTAGCATCATTTTCAAAAAATCAACATAAAAAAATTTAAGAATGAAATAATCATCCTTCCCCACAACAAGGAAATATATATTAGATCTTTTTCTGTAACATGTATTTAGTGATTGTTATCAGTTAGGAATCTTATTTTCATTGCAAAAAATACCTTGAAAATTTTTGAGTTCTAAGAAATTTTAAAACCTCAATTCTTAATTTTATTTAATTTGAATATCACTTTTAAAATCAGTTTCGTTTTCATAGGAATGAAAAGACCAAAGGCTATTCAAATATTCCTAATGTTATTATAATCTGTTGTGTCAAAAAGATATTTCTTTCCCTTTTAACTTTGAACGACAGAAAATAAGACATAATTCATGCTTAATAGCACTAAATTAAAAGTTAGATAACAAGACTATACAAGTTTGCATTTGAGAAATTGAATTTTGAGGGAATTATTTGTATCGATTGCATTCAAGGGAATTCAGAAGTATATTCAGAACAGTGGAGTCTCGTCGTTAGACTAGAGGGATTAGAGTAGAACCCAGCTATTTTTAGTAATCGTATTTCTCAACAAAATGTTATCTAACATTTAGATATACTAAAACTAAAGTAAATTTTCCCTGACTATGCGCCATATTTGAATATTATCAGCTGTTCATTCATACTGGAAGATCGAGTTACTTCGGCAGTACCTCGTAAGCAGCTGGTGGCTATCTGGAATCAGGACACCTATTCTCCGCTCCACGAGTCGGCAGCAGTTTGTAGCCCGCCAGATGTCGCTGCTAGTGAAAAACAGGTCTGATCGACATCCCATATTCTGTGAGTACGGAAGTCGACGGAAGCGCGGGGAAATGTGTTGCCCTGTCGTCAATCAGGCTTGTGCAGTTGACTTCCTAAGTAGACAATGGCTTTGTATGTATTTTCGCCTCTAATTTTTTCGTATTTAAACGAAGAATACAGTAGTAGATCTCTGAATCGGCGAATTTATAGAAAATATGTTGATGCTTTTGCTCTGCCAGAAGATGTTTTCATCGCATATTTCAGATTGCCAAAATTTATAGTCATTTTAATTTGAAATGAACTGAGAGAGTATTTGGAGCCGCATATAAAAAACAAGAACGCAATTTCTACCGAAAGAAAGGTTATTTATACTTTTCCTGAAATTATAGATATATATTGTAATTATATAGTTTAAAAATGTAGAAGATAATAAGTATTTATCTAGCACATAATCCCTCTTCAGTTAATAATGGATACAGACATCCGAGAAGCGTCTACTCAATTTATGTTCAGCAAGAATTAAGTTTATTTTAAAATATAACAGTCGAATACATTACGAACACTATTGTGAACAACAATAAGAAATGTCGTTCATTATTACGCGAAATTCACACTACTGTAAAATAAAAATGGGAAAAAAATATATTATAAAACTACACTAAAAATAGTTTTAATAACATTAATTTTAAAAATATTTTTTAGCCCAAAGTGCCTTAGTCTAGAAAGCTATTAATTTCGTTTTGTCATTTTGTGGCGTTTCATTTTTTAAATTATTGCCACCAAATATTATCGCACTATATTATATTAAAAAAAATTTAAATAATGAAGAATCTGCATAAATGTATGAATGTTTCTCGCATTGTGATAAAACAATGGTACCTAGAACCACCAAAATTTGAATAACGTAATCTTCCACCCGAATATAGGCGTCTGGAAACCCAAATTTGGAACTGAGAATTTGTTTTATTATCTATTTTATATTTTGTAAACCATTTGTGAGTTTTTGATTAAGAAACTTAACGATTTCAAAGAGAGCAATGGCAACACTGTAGGAAAAAGAGGAAAAAAACATTTTCATCTCTAGCGCTTGAGATTGTGTTTTTTTTAATGTGTGTGTAGTTTTATTACGATTTAAAAGTGGTTTCTAAGGGAGGACTTTCTAAGGGAAACAGGCTCGTATGCACGTTACTCATGGGGAAAGCCACGAAAACGCCGATGCGGTCAGCCCGTTCACGGGATCCGAACCTCGGACCGAACTACCTGCGTTCAGCTACTCTACCCCTCGGTCGCTGGTGGGCTTATTAGCAGAATTATTATTGTATTATGATATAAAGTAACAATGCTATAAGACTGAGGGTTTCTTCATGAAATAGTACTTTTGTAATCTATTAGAATTTTTTTTAAAAAAAGGAGGGGTTCTTTGCAAACGGAGGAAAAAACAGTTTACAGCAGAGTTCTTATTTTTCTGTTGTAAAAGAGATATTGATTATTATTACAGTTTTCTATTTAGCGTGTCAAAGTGTTAAAATGCTGGTTAGAAAAGGATTTCTTCAACTGCAGGAGACCTACATTGATTGCTTTTACTTTAGTACTTTCATTGTGAAAATAATATTACTACCTTTTAATTAAATTAAAATAACAACAATGTAATATTAAAAAAAAGTATTGATAATATATGTATGACAAAAATTGCAATACGAATTAATTACACACACAGAAGAGATTATTATAATTTTATATTAAAAATTTATTTTCTATCATGTTAATTATAGGATAAATTATTTAAAATAAAACATTTGATGCATGTTTTAAAGCTGACTGCAGCAGCAATGAGCCATACTGTGATGAACGAATGAATTTTATTTCTTTTCCTGAAAGAAATAATTTTCATAGAAAGAGAAAATAAAATAAAGGAAGAGATATTAAGAAAGAAATATTTTCTTTCTAATTTCTTACTTAACGAAATATTTTTCTAATATTAACTGTAAAATAAGTTGCGTAAAAACACAATTTAAATGTAAGCATGAAAAAATAAATAAATAAAAATAACCTTAGTTTCCAATTAGATTGCAATGCAGATTAATCATATTATAAATTTAAATGATTAAAATTGCTTATTTCTAAAAAGATTTTAAGTAAGCTTAATTCATTCACTCTTGTCTATTTACCGTTCTTTCATAGTATTCCACATCTCTCTTTATTTCTTAGCCTTAAATAGCCTAGCGTTAACTTTCGCCTTAACAAACGGGATTTTCCTCCACATAACACACCAGCATATTCTGCTGCGTTTTGGTCATAACACTTATTTTGTGCGTTTTTTCGAACTCCAAATGCAGCGTGTGAAATAATGGGAGAGTATTCCTAGAATTTCAACCAGCGCGCGCTATAAATTTCGTCCCTCGTCTGTACTGTGATTGGTCTACAGCTCCTTGACGCCTTGTCCCCTTTCAATAAAGTCAAATGGACTCACACGCCCATCAACTGAGGACCACAGAATGGCTTTTTCTCCGATAAGTTGAAGACGGCTGTCCACACCGGTTTTTTTGAGTCAATATTGTTCGCTCAAGTAGTAGACGGACTCAGTGATCGTAGAATAGGCGTCCTGGTGACAACCAGTTTTCACCTGTTCCTAGGAAGAGTTCGAGTTATTCGGGGTAGGGACCCGCTTTCATCTCTTCTTCCCATAGCATTAGCTTTGGTTAACTAAAGGCATGCCGTCGTAAGGAATTTCGATTTTATCATACGTTATATTAGTGATTTCAAATAAATAGTTTTGACATTTAACTACATAAATAAATATCTATATATGATAAAAATATGTATTTTTGATGATATAAATATTGATAATTTAAGATTTCTTTTTTTTTTCGTGGAAACTTTAATTTCAATTCATAAAACTCCAAACCCCCAACGAAAACCCATTTGCTAAACGCTGCTCTAGCATATTACGCATAATTACTATTATTTTGTAGATTGAAAAATTATCTTTTTTTAGTACCTACTCTCCCTTAATAAACACACATCACGCCATCGATAGTTATAGAAGTTATACAGTTATAAACAGAGTACACAAAGCTTGTTTAGTTATGTATAGGCAAGCCTACGAGAGGCTATTTAGCTAAGAAAAAGAATGCCTTTGGTAATGTTTTTCTAACGGAAATTTATTCACTTTCGCGTTACACACAGGTTACACAATGAAAACACTCATGAAACCAGCACGTTCCTTGGAATTCAAGCCTAGTTGAACTAACTGTTAGTGTTTACTCAATTGGCTGCTTGCGGGCAGTAGAGCAGATTATCTAAATATTTATACAAAAAGCAAGTACATGCATATGTGTTTGAGCACAGTTGCATAGATAAAACATTTAGACATCACATATGTATTTAGCAACTGGATTTGGATTGGATTTAATGGCCTAAGAGAACAGATGCCTTCGTGGAAGACTTTCTAAGGGTATTTAACTCTAATTTTTATTATAACATGAGCGAAATATCTCTAGCTAGTACGTAGTAATCTACTACACGCTAATACAGGCTTTTGACATAGATGCCGTGCAAGAAGGAAAGTGTTTTTTTCGCTTAAATCAACCAAGCATTTTATAGTAGGCTTGTTAATAATTCTTCTCGTGCCCCATTTCACATGAAACAAGGTTTCAAGCCTTTTTTATGTCAAAAGTTACACACTAGCTCCATTTTTGGGGAAAGTGCAGAGTAACTAACGCTTTGTACAATATACTATGAAAATTAAAATTTACAAAGAAACATAAAATCTTAGTTAATATTAACTAAGCAGTAGTAACTGTGCAGAGCGTTTGATACAGAGAGTGTTAAGTATTTATATACCAGGCTGAAAATAGATTTAAATTGAAACTTTACAAAAAAGACAGTCTGAACTTATTTAACTTCAGCTTAAAAACATAAAAATCAAATCATGGCAAAAATTTGTAAGATTTATTATCTACAAGCTCTTGAAGGCATAAAATTGATTGATGCAACTAGGTTTCAGAAGATAGAAAATTGATAAGTAAAATAACTGATTGATAAGATTGATTCTAAAAGAAGAAAAATATTTTATTATATTGTTTAATAAAAACAAGAGATTAATAAATCTTTTTCACAAAGTTCATTTTCAATTTTCTATTGAATATAAATTTTATGCTCTGTCCAATATTTTAAACAGTAAGTTTCTGGGATTTTTAGTTTGTTCGTGAAACAAAGGTATGAGTGAAAACAATAACCTTTAAAAATTTAATTTTAAAAAATAGAAGTTGAGTTTTAAAAATCAAAATAGCTTCATCATATAGTATTGCCATGCACTAACTTTGCATATACAAAATGTGAACTTGTAAGCTTAATAGGAAGAAGTTTAAAATTAGATGGCAAATTTGACCACAACGACAACACACCATGAGCAAACTAAATAAAAGCTTACAAAAACCTTACTTCGTGTAATTTTTCTAATGCTCATCTCTTTACTTAATCTTTTGCAAGTATCAGAAAACAAAACATGAATTGTCTAAGTTTGCAGCTTGTAAACGATAAAAGTAAAGAGCAGATGTTGTTTACTTATGGGTAATTGCAAAGCAGATAAATTGATTTAGCGCTCAGTTTACATGTCTGAGCAAATTATCTAAAAAATATAAGCTTGATAAAAGGGTTAATATAATAGATTAAATAAATTAAAATTGTTTTTACTCAAAATAAGGCTAATGGGATTCAACGTATAAACGGTTGTTGTTCTGAAGTAAAAAATACAAAGGAAAAGCTCAAAATAGCATAAACATAATAAATTGCTTTTGAGTAGGAAAGCTTGTATACTTTCACTGACAGACATGTGACGCATGATGGCAAAGATGACAAAATAAGCTGCTGGTTTTAACAGAGAAGTTTTAGCTTTTCCCTCTGGGATACAGAATCAACTATTACATAAGAACTTCTGTAACTATGACAAAAATATACACAGGCATTACTAAATTAAATATTTCAAGTTTCATAAATACTGAGTTTGATATGGTACAACATGTAATATTATACCATTTTACGAAACCTGGTTGAATGTACCCAAACATTTACAGTGGTTGGGAAGCTTCTGATTTCTAACTAATTGATATATATGTGTATACATATATAAAATAAAAATAATTATGTTTAAAATCTATCCTATATTCAATGAGGAATAAACCACATAAGAAAAAACAGAATCACAGTGGCGAAACTCAAGAAACAGGAGGAAAACATCTCAAAAACGAAAAAGGAAAATGATATTTCTATCTTTCGTGGCATCTTCATCAGGGGGTTGGTGCAACGACAAAGGTAATTAAATAAAGTATCCTGTTTCTGAACTGACAAGGACATAAATTAAAGTTTATAATTTTACAATAATCTTAGAGAAATAAGAAACATATAAAAAAAATCAAAGTAATGTCTGTCTCTATCAGTCTCACCCCTAGGGCTGAAATGAGCATAAACAGGGCAAAAATTGTAGCATTAAAATAGAGACAAATTCAAAATGCTTGAGAAATAACAGACCACTTCAAAAAAGAGTAGATCGAGTCCAAAAACAAAAGAAGCAAAATAATAATCCATCACTTAACAATATGCAAATTTTTTAATTAAAAAATGGAAATCAAAACTAAATGCAAATTTTAAAAACCTACGGGCCGGGTTTAAAAAATAAAACCAAAATTCATAAAGATGGAAAAAAGTTTAAAAATGTAACAAAATTTTTTAATTTTAGTCCCCAAAACTTACATATATATATATATATATATAACGTAATCCAATATATAGAAAAATGAAAATTTGATCAAAAAATATAATATAATGTATATTAAAAAGAGAGAGAGAGAAGTAAGTTTTTGAAATCTGTAGCACATGAGCAACAGAAGTTTGGAAATGATAAAATATATTAATATACTGCTGCACATTAGAAAAGCCTAAAATGTGTTGAGATAATCTGCGAATTTAAAACTTATAAAACTCAATAATTGGAAAAACTTACAGTGTAGAAGCAAAAATGAATTATTTGAAAAAGAACATGGAATTACCTGGCTTATGAATCCCAAAATTGCCAGTTTACGTGAAGTATTAATTCTCTTCATTTCAACCAATATGGAAATTAGTTGTAATTAGTTAAACGAATGGAAAAAGTTCTAGTGCATAGATAATATTTTTTAAAAAAATTTTAATGCATCGTGAGAATACTTTTTGAAAAAGCAAAAAACATTTTTAAAAACCTGAAGAATAAATTCCTTAAAAAATTAAAATTGTGGTATAGTAAGGTATGCGTCAAGTAAACTGTAAGCAAAGTTGTGAGCAAACTTAGAGAATATAAAACAGAAATTTAGAAAAAAAAATTATAAATTATAGCTAACATAGAAAACGAAAGTAGTTGTTACAGAGCATTGGACTCGTTCAGGAGGGCTTTGTTGAAACTTGGAAGCTGAAATATATATATATTTAAATTTAAAATCTGCGCAGTTAAAGTGAATCCATGATTAAATAAGATTTGCTTCTTAAGGAATGTAATTAACTTACTGTACATTGGCAGGAAAAACAAGGGTCATTTGTTGGATGAATGGATAACCCAATCTGGTCGCGAGAACATGACGAATCGAAACCAGCGCAAGTCTCACAGCATTCTCCTTCCGCGGGTGGTCTAATGGATTCTTCAGGGCATCCAATAAGAACAGGACATTCATGTTTGATGCAAACTACTTGCCCGGATTCACAAGTACATATATCGCATGGCCGATTGGCAGGGGCGAAAACGTCGCCAGATCTGTATGTTTTGCCTTCAAATTCACATTCTGAAATAACAAAAATTAAACGCATTATTTATGTAAAAACTGTTTAAAAAGAAGCAGATGAATACATTGCTGATCACTTTTACTGGTGGCTGAAAAGACAACAAATAGATGCAATAAAAGCTGCATCCTGAGGCTATTAAGGCTATGCAAGGAACCAATCATACGGGTGATTTTATCTATTTGCCATGTGCAATGAATATACGGGTCATTTTCCAGTCCCCCCTATACTCATTGCCGAAGAGATACTTCCTAAAACATCGAATCTATCATTATCTTGAATTCGTATCACCTTGCCGAAGAAATTTTCCCCCGAAAACCGATAGACCTCAAGTATTTACCTATAATAAAATTTCTACCTCACTGATTTAACTTTTACTGAAATGAATTAAATTTTATTCAATTTTAAATTGAATCAAATATGATGCACTTTTTGAAATGGATAACGTTATCCTTAGTAAACTCCTGCTAAAACAATAAGCGCCAAAGGCAAAACACGAAATAAAACAAAAAATATTTAATGCATATGTTTGAAATTGATCCAAGAGGTTGATATGGCATTGCTAGACTACACAGCAAACAATAAAGCAAAGACATACTGTAGGGACTTATATTTATTTTAAATAACCAGTTAAATTTAAGTTACTTTCCTATAAGCTTTCATTCTCCTAATTTTCAGTGCCAGAATATTTAAATTTAGTAGCGCGAGCAAGAAATGCAAATTCTACTAGTGGAAGAATAAGTTAAATATCGACGTTCCAGTAGAGGAAGAGAGAGTCTGGGAAATTGCCGTGTGTGCTTATACGCAAACTTTTGTTTAGAAGTACTGCTGGTTTTGACTTGGCTTAAGCGCTATTTTCTTGCTGCTACTAGACTCCTCATTTGCGCGCTGTAGGCTACAGGATTATATGAGCCCTGTAGGGTAATTCTACTATTTGTGAATATCTACTTTTCAGTCACCGCCCAAGTTGAGGCGTAGTATGTTACCGTCAAGTTGACGCACTGTAAATAAGTTAAAGAGTTTAATAAAGGGAAGTTTTAACCCTTTGTCAGTGCAATCACCATCTCTCAAGGTTCTACACAACAGCAGGACAGTAGAACATTACATCTGGGGCCCGAACTTCTAACTCGAATCCAATGGGCAGTAATCTGGACAGACAATCATCCTTGCAAGATACAGAAGACGTAGACCGATGATGACAAGCCCATTGGATGGATTTAGCTTTTTAATACAGACAATGCGAGCAGCTATCAAGCCAGCAGTAGTATTCGACGGTAAAAACTCCGTCACTTCATTCCTTGAATCGCTTGAGACACACTTTCAGTTGTATCCCGTACCCGAAAGGCAAAAAGTAGCCATTGCCTCCAGTGTCCTCCGAGGACAAGCGGAATCTTGGTGGAAAGGGATCGGAAAATTCTTACTCGGGGAAGTCGGAAGCCTTACCTACAATTTTGAGAATTTCAAAGATGCACTCCTGAAGGCCTTCCCAATCGCGAAGGATAGCTGGAAGTCGAACTCTGCAGCTTTTATCAACGGAAAGTTGAACACCTCACCGAATTTATCCTGCGTAAAGTCAAACTAGTGTATATGCTATATGGAAGGAAGCCCGATAATGAAGTAATTGAAATTATACTACCAAGATTATTACTCGCAGTACAAGATTTCGTGAAACTGAGAAACCCACGAACGCTTGAAGAATTATTCGAATTAGCCGTAAAGTTTCAGAACCAGCGGATAGCCGAAAATTCGAGATTTCCGACCCAGGGTTACTATCAGCACTTCTCCCGACAGCCGGCCGCAGAGAGAAACAAATATAATGGAGGAAAACGTGTTCTTACCAGGCCGTCAACAAGCAAGAATGAAAACGGTAAAGCCAAAGACCGAGCGCGAACCCAGCAAATATCAGGAAGAAAAATGAATTTAAACGAATAAAGAGGCCTGAGAAATTCAGGGTTCAGACCCCGTGTGCATTGCAAAATGACTCTAAGTTATATGTAAATACCGTGGTAGTCAAGAATTCACAACTACCGGTAATCCAGGTTCTTTTAAACGACGTACCCGTAGAAGCACTCGTCGACAACGGCGAGGAAGGAAATTTTTTAAGCCACAACCAAAGAATATGTACTGTTAAGAAGGAAAACTTCGCAGAAGCAGAAGTGGCTCCCTTCCAACGAAAAGGGAAACAACTGCGCGTGCGGGAAATATCTGTCGCCAAAAGCGCCAAAGCTCGAAGCTGAATGTCGATGTTAGTTTGTACAGGTTCGACCGTTACGTTTAGCAAGAGTTTAAACAAAGAATGAGTTCTGAGGGGTTTCAAGTAGCGATATGGACAATGGAAGTTCAACAGCCAGTGAAAGTGAAACTTCACCTAATATTTCATCATTTCCGAGATTAAATTATCGCGACAAGTCAAAGAACGATTCATCTTAATCCGTGTTCCTCAATTTCCTATACACGTCGCGGAGGGGGAAAATGTCTGCTAGGTACCAAAGAACCGGCACACACAGAGGGGAAATTCTCGCCAACAGATTCCGTCGCCAAATCCCTTGGCGAATGTTCCCTTTTCTTTGTAGCGGCGTTGCAGACAAAGTGGTTTACATTACGTCTATGGAGCCTTTCTTTCTTTACATAGAGGTTCTTTGGCACAACTTCTAGTACAGAAATTGTTGCCGCACAAGGGAAAGTTTGTGAATGTGTCGGAAAGCTATCGCTGAACGTTCAGGTAAAAAAAACGAAACTTTAAAAGTATTATTTTCTGTTGTAAAAAATTTGCAAAACCATGTCATTTTAGGTACAGAGTTCCTCAAGTCGGCGAACGCCACAATAAATTTTGCAGAAAATTCCATTTTCTTGGATATGGTGCCAAAGCTGGTGGAAGAAGTAAAGATCCCAAACATA
Organism: Stegodyphus mimosarum; assembly: GCA_000611955.2. Classification (NCBI taxonomy): domain Eukaryota; kingdom Metazoa; phylum Arthropoda; class Arachnida; order Araneae; family Eresidae; genus Stegodyphus; species Stegodyphus mimosarum. The sequence continues at coordinate 178,898 of KK121995.1, forward strand.
GATTTCCAACATCTAAACGAAGATGAAAAAGCCAAGCTGGAGCAACTTGTAAGTAACTTTAGCACATTATTTTCTGAGAAGTCAGGGAATACACAAATTGTCACCCATGCGATAGAACTAAAATCAAGAGAACCTTGTAAAGCAAAACCATACCGTTATGATAAGGAAAAAGAAGCAATAATAGAACACCACATAAAACAAATGTTGAGGGATAAAATAATTATTGCCATCAATAGTGAATATGCTAGCCCAGTTGTGCTATGCAGAAAGAGAAATAACTTGCCTTCTTCGGATCCAAAAGCTTATCGTTTTGCGATCGATTACAGAAAAACTTAACAGCATGACTAAATTCCCTGTTTACCCCCCCAAGTCCTGCTATGCTGCCTCAACGTGGCGGGGGGTGTCACTGGGCGGAGCGGGCGAAGTACGTCGGGAGCATAGCTCCTGGTAGGGCCACCCTAGGCGTGAACGCCGCTCCGAAATGCCCAGCTAAAGCATAGCAGGTGAAGACCCTTCAGGAGATTACCGTCTTGGTGATCGGGTGTCACAATCCCGAGGCTCCAGTGACCTTTCCTTTTCTTCCTTTTCCTCTCTTCTTGTCTCTCTTTCTTCCTATCTCTCTCCCTTTGTGGTTTCCTCTACTGGAGGATGGGGCTCACTGTGTGGTGCAGCTACTATTCTGGTTTCTGTTTCACCATGGTGAGAAAACCGCCTATGCGTTTGCCGTGCATGGTGACCCGTAGGGTAGGAAAGGAGGATCCTGGTAGTTGAGGGGCGAGGTACTGTCCCCAACACGCTGCTTTGGCCTCTGCTTCTACTTAAAACGGGAGGCACTTAGCTGTCCCCGCTAGTGTCAATCGGCTGGTCACTAGTCCTATTGGTCAGTGGCTAGGGGATAAGCTTTCGGAAGTTCCTGCTTTCGGGAAAGCCGACTGTGGGGGCTTCAGTTTGCGTATAGGCCCGGCTAGCCCTAACACAGGAATCTGTGTTCCCTTGTTGGGCTCCATGGTGGGTGGGGCGGTCGGACCCGAATCTTTCTCTCTTTACAATATGAAAACTTCAACTTCTTCTTCCAACCATATGGAAACGAAAACTTCTGGAGCTGCTAAGCGAATTTGCACTTCGACCATAGTTAGCACAAGCAAATGTCCAAAGTTCTTAGTTATAACTGGTCAGCTGGAAAATTTATCGCCATTCTTCATCCATAAGCATATTGTGGCCTCAGTAGGCGAGCCAAAACACATAAAAAAGCTCCGTTCAGGATCGCTGCTCATCGAGACTACATCGGATGCACAATCTTCCTCTCTCCTAAAAATGACCAATATGGGTGAGCATTCTATCAATGTATCCCCACATAAGTCTTTGAACACATCAAAAGGTGTCATTTCGGAAACAGACCTGATATCAGTCTCTGAGGATGAACTTTCAAAAGAACTAGCTGAGCAAAACGTGTGTGGCGTACGCCGAATAAAAGTCCGTAGGGACGGGCAACTAGTCAACACAAAACATGTTATTCTCACTTTCTCATCTCCAGAGCTACCGAAAACCATTAAGGCAGGCTACCTAAACTGCCCCATAAGACCCTACGTGCCGAACCCATTGCGCTGCTTTAAGTGCCAACGGTTTGGCCATGCAAAGGCAGCATGCCGAGGAAACTTGGCGTGTGCTCGCTGTTCTGGAAGCGGTCACGAAAGTCAGGAATGTGTAGCTGATCCAAAATGTGTAAACTGTCATGCTGATCATCCGGCTTACTCACGCAACTGCTCTAAATGGAAAGAAGAGAAAGAAATACAGCATATTAAGATTACAAATAAAATATCCTATCCTGAAGCTAAGAAACAATTTAGCATGGGTCAGCCAAGAACAAATATCTCCTATTCTCAAGCCACTAAATCATATCGGTCAATAAGTACACAAACTTCGCATAGCACACAGAAAAAGACACCTGAATCAAAAACAAATGACAAAGAAAAAATTTTTCTGCCACCTCCTCCCAAACAGACAGCAGAAAGTTCAAAAATAAAAACACAAGAAACAGAGAGTTCAAAAAAGAAAATTAAAAGCTCAGAAAGCAGAAGCTCAAGCCGAAGCTCTATAGAAGGGATCCTTTCTGACTTTATTGAATCTGAGATGGAAACAGATGGAGGCAAAGATCTCCCGAGAAATGTTCTGCCTCACAAAACAAAGAAACAGCATCGAAGCAATAAACATTCCTAATGGCTACTCTCATCTCGTGGAACTGCCGAGGCTTTTACCAGGGTATTGATGGTATTAAGCAGCTTATTAATAAACATCAACCCGTCTGTATAGCGATACAAGAGACATTCCTCAAACCTGGTAATTTTGCAAAGCTTCGCAGGTACTCAATGATAAGAAAGGATAAGACATTCAGTGAACGCGCAAGTGGTGGTGTCTGTTTACTTACATCAATCAATTGCCCTTCGAGTGCTCTCCCCTTGGATACCCCCCTCCAAGCGGTTGCAGTGCAGTTGAACATTCGGACACTAACAACTGTCTGCAGTATCTACATCCCGCCCAATGAGAGCATAGATCAAGGAGACTTGGAAAATTTAATTGTTCAACTACCAGTTCCGTTTTTTCTGATCGGTGATTTCAATGGACACAATCCCTTGTGGGGTAGTAAAGACACAAACCGACGAGGGAAGCAAATTGAACAGCTTCTCCACGACCACTGTCTCTGTATCCTCAATAGCACAGAAAGTACTTACTTCCATCAGCCAACAAGGACCTTTCATTCGATTGACCTCGCTATTGTTTCTCCACAGCTTTTGCCTTTCTGTTCCTTTAATGTCGAGAATTATCCATATAATAGTGATCACTTCCCTATTATTATAAGCATTACAGGAAATGGGAGTGTTTCTATCCCTAGAACACCACGGTTTCAGTTGGACAAAGCCGACTGGGAATCCTTTTTACATTATGCCCTCTTCACTGAAGAAATAGTGAAGAATGTGCACATTGACAAGGCTGTGAAGATCATTACAGATAAAATTATTCAAGCAGCTGATATATGTATCCCAAAAACGTCGGTAAAACTACCAAAATACCCAAGGCCTTGGTGGAATCCTGAATGCCAAGATGCCATTAGAAAACAAAGGAAAGCGTGGAGCATTTTTCGGCGATATCCCACAGGTTCAAATCTTATAATATTCAAAAGGGCTAAAGCAAAAGCTCGGCAGGTGCGGAGGAAGAGTCAGAAGAATTCCTGGACCTCGTATGTATCCTCAATTACCTCCTCTACTTCGAGTAAGAAGGTATGGGAGAGAGTCCGGAAAGCGTCCGGTATCTACAAAGAGCACACACTTTCCATCTTAAAGATAAGTGGTGAAGCAGTAACTAGTAGAGAAGGAATTGCCAACGCCATTGGACAGGCGTTTTCAGCCGTCTCAAACAGCAGTAACTATCCTCCTGAATTCCTTTCTGCAAAAATATGCATCGAAAAACAATCTATTGATTTTAAATCTCCCAATACTGAACCTTATAATCAGGATTTTACTGTGCTTGAATTGAAAAGAGCCTTATCGCAGACAAAAAATTCATGTCCTGGTCCGGATGGTATTGCCTACTCTATGTTGAAACACCTCCCTTCTAAGTCACTGGCAGCCATCCTCTTTCTTTTTAATAGAGTATGGAAGGAACAAGTCTTTCCAAATGCCTGGAGAACAGCTTTTGTCATTCCCATTGTTAAACCGGGGAAAGACCCTACCAATCCGTCAAGTTACCGCCCCATTGCTCTAACTAGCTGCCTTTGTAAACTCTTTGAAAAGATGGTCAATACTCGTCTGGTCTATTTTTTGGAGATAAATAATTGTATTTCCCCTTATCAAAATGGTTTTAGAAAAGGACGTGCAACTGTCGATAACATCCTACTCTTAGAAACAGGTATACGTAGAGCGTTCGTTAGAAGAAATCACTATATATCCATATTCTTTGATATAGAGAAAGCCTATGATACCACATGGAGGTACGGTATCCTTCGTGACCTATATAACAACGGTTTACGAGGAAACATGCCGATATTCATCAAACATTTCCTACAGGATCGGAAGTTTCATGTTAAGATAGGCCCTACACTATCTGACGTGTTCCATCAAGAAGAGGGTGTTCCACAAGGCAGTGTATTAAGTGTCACATTGTTTAGTATAAAAATTAACTCTATTTTAAAACAACTGCCTCCAACAGTCCATGGAATGCTGTACGTTGACGACCTGCAAGTCAGTTGTCACGGGGAAGACCTGAATGATATAGAGTGTAAACTGCAGACATCTCTCAATAGAATCATTAAATGGTCACAGGAAAATGGTTTTAGGTTCTCCACCCAAAAGACTGTGTGTGTGCACTTCTGTCGAAAGAAAATTCCTCACCCTGATCCCGAACTATATCTGCAAGATGTGCTGATTCCTGTAGAAAAGGAAATAAAATTCCTAGGAATGATATTTGACCATAAGCTTACCTTTCTTCCCCATATTACCTATCTAAAAAAGAAATGTTTAAAAACTATGAATCTTCTGAAAGTACTGTCAAATACTTCTTGGGGTGCTGATCGAAGCTCAATGCTTCTTATATATAGAGCGCTTATTCGTTCGAAACTTGATTATGGATCAGTCATTTATGGGTCGGCAAGGCCTTCGGTATTAGCCAAACTTGATCCGATACATCACCAGGCCCTTCGGATATGCACTGGTGCCTATAGAACTTCTCCAGTGGAAAGCTTGTATGTGGAAAGTAACGAGACCTCCCTGCGGTTAAGACGTGAAAATCTTTGTTTCAAGCACTACTTCAAAGTCTTATCACAAAGCGAAACTCCTACGCGGTCGAAATTGCTTAATGACCCATACTCCCGTTTATATCAGGCACGACCATCATGTGTCCGTTCTTTCGCCTTGCGGATGAGTGATTTAATAAAGGAGTATAATCTGACCGATATAAACGTACAGCTGGAGAACTTGTTTGGATTTCCTCCTTGGGAGGATTGGAGAATCCATTCTCTGGACACTTTTCGACACTGGGGTAAATCGCAAACTAATGAAACCATCTACAAGCAGATTTTTTGTGAACATAGAAGCAAATATAGGAAGTACATCCCTTTATATACAGACGGATCAAAATCTCAGGATCATGTTGGTGCCGCTTTCGTCACAGAGAAAAATATAGTGGGGGTCCGATTACATCCAGCTTGTTCTGTGCTTACTTCCGAGCTTACTGCAATCCATCTGGGTTTGACTTACCTTTCAAAACAACATTACATGAAGTTTATTATCTACACGGACTCCATGAGTGCCCTAATGTCTCTGGAAAATTATGCTCATCGTTCTCATCCAGTTGTAGCCAAAATCCTGAAGCTGAATAATACTCTAAAAAATCGGGGGTACCAGATTCTTTATTCGTGGATTCCTGGGCACGTTGCCATTAGGGGGAACGAGTTGGCGGATATTGCAGCCAAAACTGCGACCACAATGTACAATTCTCAAATTCCATTAACAGACATAAAAAAGTTTGTCAAAAGCAAAATTCTTAGTAAATGGCAGAGGCAATGGGATGACAAAGTCTATAATAAGCTAAGAAATGTGAAACCCTCCATTGAATATTGGCCGTGTACTGCTAATAGAAGGGAAGATGTTCTTTTGACTCGACTAAGAATTGGCCATTGTCGCCTGACTCACGAGTATCTACTGAAAGGAGAAGAGAATCCCTGCTGCCCAAACTGTAATGCAAATCTGACAGTACGCCACATCTTGGTAGAATGCCAGAGTTTTAATTATTTTCGACTAAGACACTTCAGTTGTTCAGAATTGGATTTAAGAAATCTAATTGGAAAAACTCATCATCGTAATCTGTTTCTGTTTTTAAAAGATATTGGCTTTTATGGTAGACTATAATTTAGCTTTTATTGTAGATTTTAATCGGTTTTTAGTCACTTTTTACCTATACTAGAAGATTTTAGAAATGACTAACTGCACCGTTACCATGTGTCTGGCGCAGATAACCTTGACAGGTTTTGTGCCAAAATTACAAAAATCCAATCCAATCCAATCCCTGTTTACCCTTTACCTGTAATAGAAGAAATAATACGGAAATTAGGTCTACAAAATATATGACCACTCTTGATCTTACTTCAGGCTACTTTCAAATAGCCATGAAACGAGATGATATGAATAAAACCGCGTTATTACAAAATCGGGTATTTATGCATTTTCACGCATGCCGCTTGGACTTTGCAGGGCCCCATCAACTTTTCAACGCGCTATGGACATAATTTTACGTCCCATCATATCAAAATTTACTCTCATTTATCTCGATGACATTATCATAACTAGTGATACTATTGAATAACACGTGGAAGACCTCCACGAAGTTTTTTCATTATTAAAAGAAGCAGGTTTAACTATTAATGCCGCAAAATGGAAATTCCCAACTAAGGAATTGCGATATTTAGGATACAAAATTTCAGCTAAAGGCATCGAAACGGAAGATTCTAAAATTAAAGCAATTAAAAATTATCCTCCGATAAATACTGAGAAAAAACTTTCTTCCTTTATTGGCATGTGCTCATATTATCGTTCATTTATCCAAAGTTTTGCCGATATTGTTGAACCTTTGTTAGTGTTAAAACGAAAGAAATCGAAGTTTGCATGGACAGCGGGGGCAAACACCGGTTTCGAAAAATTGAAAACAGCTCTAATTAATGCCCCATTGTTAAAATTTCCGGAAGGGGACAAGAACTTGGAGATCGCAGCGGAGGCGTCAGATTACGCCGTGCGTGCAGTTTTAACTCGAAAAGGGCACCAGTTGACATTCTTTAGCAAAACTCTAGGTCAGACTCAAAGGAACTACACAGCAACAGAAGGGAAAGATTAGCATTGTTAATGGCAGTTCAGAAGTTTAGGGTATACTTCGGAAAAGCTCCAGGTGCAATCTACTCTGATCTTGCTGGCATAGGCAGATTATATTCTGGATTAACTCCTGGATGAATTAGATGGGCCTTAAAGTTACAAGAATACAACTTAACAATTAAGCGCACTTCCGTCAAGGAAAATACAGTGGCCGACACCTTGTCAAGAATTAAACTGGATGAAAATGGGAATCAAATAAAATGTGCTATGTTAACTTCTGAAGTTTTAGATTCCTGTGAAACAATTATAGCTGAATTGCCGAAGGTTCCAGATTTCGGTGATATCTATGCTTGTTTAAAAGATCCAGATAATTTTGAACATGTAGATCTTGCTGCAATTAGAAATAGGGCCCGAAATTACGAGATCATAGATAAGCTGTTGTTCTATACTAAATCAACAAATGAAAACCACGAACTCAAACCAGCCATTCTCGCCACACTACGGTTGAGTATTTTGCAGGAACTTCATGATAACTCCGCAGCGGGTTATTTAGGTATAAGGAAAACGGTGCGTAGAGTACGCGAGGCGGTGTATTTTCCGCAACTACAGAAGATACATATAGGGCGGGAATTTCATCTTAGCATATTACTGTGATAGATAAATTTTCTTTGACATTGATTTACTCACGTGTAGATAACGGATATTTTTAACTCAGCTCGTATGGACTTTGAATTCTTTCTCTAAGTTATTATCATCATTAACTTGCAGTACCGTAGACTTTAAGAAATATTTCATACTAATTTCATAAGAAACATAGCTAAGAAAATATCAATATTTTCAAAAGAAACATCAACTTTTAGGATGCTTTGATTTAAATTACTAGGCGAATAGTATCATTATTTTGCCGAAATGTTTCTCTCTGACTTAAAACTTACTTCTTTATCACATTCGAAAGGAGTTCCAGCTAGTATTTGAAAAAAAGACCTTTTTTTAACCGCATAATTTCCAGTTAAATTTTACTAACACACAGAAGTCTTCACTGTATTTTTAGTAAAATCTTAAAGGCTAGATTGTTTCGCTACTAAATTCGGTACTTTCTGATGATATTCTACTAAACAGAAAACGTTCTTAACTTATTATGAAGAATAATTTATGCATAAACTTTGTTATACTTGTGGGGTTTTATTAACAGTTAATTTTATTTTAGGAGAAACATTTCCAAAGCTCTTATTTCGAACCCATGCTTTATATTTACCGGGACATATAGGGCAACAATAACCAGGTACAGGCACAGGCTCAGCACACTCAACAGGACATAAGATATTCGTACAAGATACAGTGCCTCCAGTGCATCTGCAAGACAGACATGGATCTGTTGTCGATATCCAGGTGGAGTCGCTTGCATACTCAGTCCCTTCATAAACACAGCCTAGAAAACATAAATTATGCAAGATTACTGCAATTTCCTTCAGTCCTAATATTTTAACACAGCAACAAAGTTAAAACACATCTTATTTAGAAACTGATTTCTTAATCAAATAGTACACAACATTTTTACTTATATGTTCAATAGCATAATTTTCGTGAATTAGTCACGCTTTATCGTAAAGAGTAAACGTAATTTTCGTGAATTAATCGCACGTTGACGTAAATAGTAATTTACTTACAGATACAGAAATATACAATAATACAGAAGAAAGTACAATAATATAGTGAACCGGTAAACCAGGACTCTATTACCTGGCGTCCTCAAAGGATCGCCCTACATAGAATATTATCCTGGCCCCAGAGACTATTCTCGGGGCCGCGATCCAACTGGTGAAGCTGACGAGTGCCCCTAGGTCGGGTTGCAACGTCGTGCGGCATCACCTGACTTCACCAACAGGGCCGTTTCCCCTCGGACGGCCAACGAAATCTAACATATAGCTCCACTACAGCCAGAGGAAAGGACACGACAGTAACTCTAGATATTGGTGGACGTGGCGCTACACCAATTAACCGACGGTAAAGGGGTGGTGCCCACGTCCCCCGTCGCATGTCGCATGCCAAGCCTGAATGAACCTGAGAATAAACTCGGGCTCTAGTCCTGTGAAGTCAACTTATATACCCCCGTGGTTGAGACTGCCTAAGTACAGATCCTAGCCAGTACTTCCCAGGAATTCTCCTGAGTCAGCCCCCGGGGGGAAGTACAATAATACAGAAGAAATTCCCTTAAATTTCAATTGAATATTGAAAAAGAACTCTCTCATTCTTTTTCAATATTCAGTTAAATGTTTTGAAGCTTTTAAGGTATTTCTCTCGCCTTCTTAGCATGCATTCGGGGTGTAGCGGTCAGCACACTCGACGCGTATCGAGGGGTCTGAGGTGTGAGTCCCGTCTAGGGCATTGCTCATTTTTCATGACTCCTGGTTAAAAAAAAACTAATGTTTCTACAGTGGCGCCCGAACTAAAAAAGGTGGAGGAGGATGATTCTCCACCACCAACATTTGACGACTGGGTCCCCTAATCCCCAGTCACCCTTGAAAAGGTGGAGTATATAAGGTATTTCTTTCGCCTTCGTGGTGTAGTGGTCAGCACATTCGGCGCGTATTCGAGAGGTAAATGAGCAATGCCGTCGAGGGCATTGTTAATTTTTCATCCCTCCTCCTTTAAACAAATAATGTCTCTACAAGCCTTAAGTCGAAATATCATCAAATTATTAAGTCATCCAACATTATTTATCTATTAGGTAACAAATCATTCACTCCGATTTCAAAGCCTCCAGTGGGTTTGGTTAGAATCTCAGACGATGGCAGGTAATTTCTAGATCAGTTCTTAGCAGTCGAATGGGCTGGGCTGGTTATACAAATTTCAATACTTTTCTACGTAAAGCAAATACAAGCCGTTTGCATTAAACATCCTTCACAAATGTTTGGTTTATTTGATTAAATCAAAGAATGGTAGTGTATCAACCTAAGATGAATGCCTTCATGGAGGACATTTTAAGGAAATCTAGCTCGCATTTAGGTTACACATAGGAAAAACCACAAAATCTCCCACCCAGCCAGCCCACATTTGAGCCCAGGTCGAACTATCATGTGTTCAGCGATCGTACCGCTCGCCACTGATGGGCCTCCAAGCAGTATGAAAGGACTACATCAAAATACTGGTGTACTCATATAGTATCAGAACGGATAAAAAATTTGACACTTTAGAATGTGGCACAACTAACTAAAAAAATTAAAATACAAATGCAATAAACATAAAATTCATTATGTGTTCGACTAATAAGAGGTGATGTAATATAACGTGGGAGGTCGCAGCCGGACTATTCTGGCAGACTTTACATTGCCCTACGGTCTTTTTATGGGCTGTGCCAAAGCAAGCCAGAAACAACAGCCCCCCCCCCAAAAAAGAAAGTTAGAAAAACATAAAGAAAGAGAAATCATAAAATACAACCAGAAGGTGCTAATATATAGACCTCTGGTATTTTATATTTCACGCACTGATAAAGGAAAGTAGAGGAGAAACATACATTTATACACTAATATGAGGTAAAGGTTTTCGAAATCTTTAAACTTACCTCGGCATATTTCGCAACACTGACCAGGAAGACGAATTCGCAATTGACAGCTAATTTCCGGGCACACTTCTGATGCACAGTAAACATTTCCATCCTAAACAAAATAGCATGTTTAGTACACGGAAGAACATAGCAGCGTCAACTACTAAAGCAGGTGAATTTCATTCTTCAGCTGGCATTGATTTTTAATATCTTGACGCAAGTCTTTAAACTTCAAATAGCAAACGTTTTTTCACACACAAATTTGTATAAGTTGATATACAGAGTATTTAAAAAATATGGACATAGGATGCATTTCCATAACACTGATCCTAGCTATGTGTTTCTGCTAACAAAATTTCCAAAATAAAGCACAGGATTTGACGAAAACAATTTTAGCAGTGGGTAGAAAGGTAATCTAAATATAAAATTTAAATTTTTATATAATCCTCAAAAAGCAAAATTATACTTTAATAAACTAAATGCAAAAATGCTTCACTTCTTTACATGCAAAATTTGCAGAGATATGCTTAATTCATAATTTGGGTACAAATTTAATAATACAAGTACTTCTTTGCCCGTTACAGAGCCCGTCACTAATAATGAAACAAGAAAAGAGAAGGAAAAAAAATCCTATCAAGTCATCCTGAATTTATTGAAAAGCAATATAAGTATATTTATAGTGTAGAACACCTTTATAAATTTCGCACTTAAGGGTATCGATTTTTTTTCGTTTAAATTATCGAAGCATAACGTTTAGTTTCTAAGTGGCTATTTGGTCTAGGGAACCACGTAAAAAGTTGGTACAATAAAATGAAATAAAAGCACAAGGGAAAAAGAGCGTGCGGCCACCATTTTGAAACTATCTCTTTCCATGATCATTTCTCGTTAAAACTAAAAGGTTACTCATTAAAAAATGACCAAAACCAAGTTATACGAAAGTATTATTTAATATAATTATCATGTTTGCCAATTGATTAATCTCAGAATAATTAATTTAAAGTCAAATTTATGGAAAAACAAAGATAGAAAATGATATCCCTTGTTTTGTGGCAAATCCTTCCTTAATATGGTGCATGATCACCTCTGACAAGATGTAAATCTTAGATTTTACTATCATAATACAGGGTGTTTATAAAGCACCGGACCCATTTTGATGTTTAATAACTCATAAAATAATGAAGATATAAACAAAGTTATGACATTTATTGATGGAATAACTTATATATTTTTCTTTTTAGGTTTGAATATCTTTACTTTCGTAAATATCGTCTGCGCGTGTGGTTAATTACAGATAATTTCATTTTCCAGTCTAAATATCTGTACTTTTCTAAATATCGTCTGCTTATTAATTGCATTTTTCTCTCTTTTGTTTATTTTGTTTGTTTTTGCTCCATGAATACCGTGAGGCACAAAGGGATTCCCCAAAGGTTAATATGTGGTGTGGACTAATGCACGACCGAGTCATTGGGCCTTTCTTTTTTAGAGAAAAGATGGTCTCATCAGTTGTATACTTATACATGCTGGAAAACTTCATATTTCCACAACTAGAAGAGCTTCAGCCACATCTCGTTTTGCAACAAGATGGTGCCCCACCTCATTGGGGTACCATCGTTCGTAGTTCTTTGAATGACCATTTTACAGGAAGATGGATTGGGCGAGGAGGTCCAATTCCTTGGCCATCCAGATCACCAGATATAACGTCGCTGGACGTTTTCCTTTCGGGTTTTGTAAAGGACAACGTTTACAGGCGGAGACTGTCGAACACTAATGACCTAAAAGCCAGAATTACAACCGCAATAGCCTCTGTGGATGCCGACATGCTTGCCGGTACCTGGCGTGAAATTGAATATCGACTCGATATTCTCCGTGCGACAAAGGGGGCACACGTGGAAGTTCATTGACAAGGGTCATGAAACTTTTTGAGTTTATCTCATGTTATTAATTTTAATCTATCTTTATTATTTTATGAGTTATTAAACATCAAAATGGGTCCAGGACTTTATAAACACCATGTATTTAGCAAACTGATGATCAAGTCTAGCGGAACTGAATGGTTTTGGTAGTGCCCTTTCAAATCCTGGAGGATCAGAGGAGGCATTCGGCGCGTTGCAATTCGACGGTTTAAGGCATCCGATATATGTTGCATTGCATTCAAATCAGGTGATAAGGCTGTCTAATCAATTTGAATGATGTCTTCTATTTCTAGGAATTTTGACAACACAGATCCTCGATACGGACGAACATTGTCGGCCATTAGAAAAATATCTGGGTCAACAGCATTCCTAAAGGGTCTTACATGGAGTTTAAAGATCTTGTTCACATATATGTTACAGAATCAGTTTTAAAGATATACACCAAATATGCAAAATATACAAACTTCCATATATGAAAAGCTCAGTGCTGCCAGATTTTCCTGATTCCACTCCAAGTCATGAAACCACCTCAGTGAAAACAGGATTTTTTATGAGCAAAGGAAGGCAAGTTGCATGTTTCTCTCTACCTCCAGATCCCAACACATCTAGAATCACAGCTCATTATATATCACGACTTGTCAGCAAACAGCACACATTCCCAATCCTTTTGGTTCCAATAAATATGATGACAACAGCAACTTATACTAGTTTCTTTGAAAAATGAAATTCGTGGTTTACAAATCATTGGTTTTTCGTATCATTCGCATCGCCAAACCTGTGAATCTTTCGTGCATCGGTGAAACGACTGATTTTGGGCTCCTGAGGCAACCTGAAAGTCTAAAGCTAACTTTCTTGTAGTCACCTCACAGTTTCTTTGAGCTGTCAATGACAGAACATGATCTTCAAATGCACTCTTTTATTGCTCTTGGCCGCTCTTAACCAGACTTCCACTAACTGATTCACCGCTTAAAAGCGGTTCCAAGTTCTTGATGCTTAGAGGAATACTTCCATTTGTGTTAGTCGCACGACTTCCATTGTTTGTCCTACCTCTTAATTCCACCAACTTAAGTCATAATGAATGAATACTGATCACTCTCTGAAAACTCAGAAATAAATTTCCACTTAGAAAAATACTTTAGAAAAGAAAATATATTTGTTATGGTATTTTTAAATTAAAAAAAATCAGTTTTGTAAAAATTAGGAAGTATAACGTTTTATGCACTCAAATGAGTCTCTATAGATATAAATAGCCAAACTAACAAAAGAACTCAAAACATTTGAGTTCTGTATGACAAAAATTGAACGAAATATTTAACTTCTAAGCTTGAGAAATCGTTCAAGAGTCTTACATAAATTAAAAAGCGAAATGTTTGCATGCATAGTAACTAAAAATGAAATATCAGTTTAGAAATAAGTTTTCTGTTATTAATAAATTAAGTGAAAAGCATGTTAAAATACTGCAACATCACAAGGCTGTTCATGCAATAAATACAGCATCAGTTGGTTCTTTAACATTTATTACATCGTTTTATATATCTATATTTACATTTGTCCAACAAGGTAGACCATTCTTTACAAAAATTATATTGCTTAATGAACCTATAGGCGATACCCTTTTCGTTCCCACATTACATAGCGTTCGCCTGCCAATACACTCGGAATCAAGCCTTTTCTTGTTTATATTCATTCCTCTGCAAAGCAGCGCCTTCTACATTCTCTGCTTTCAAGAAGGTTTGCTATCCAGATAATCTCGAAGTCGTCCAATCGGTGTAGTGGCTAGCGTCGATGACTGCCGTGCCGAAAGGCCCGGGTTCGAGTCCCAGAGAAGGCACAGATATTTGTAAATGGATAACGTCAGTGCTGCATGGCGGCACTCTAAATATGTGGTGAGCCGAAAATGTGCATTAGCGTGGTTTGGTGGAAGGGAAGCTAGGTGGGAGACCCTCGGACCTTACTTACTTACCACCAGCTGAATTGCTGTACCGCCTGTTATATGACTATCAGCTTTTGCACTCAATTGGTGGAGCATTCTCTAAAGAATATTAAAATTTGTAGCGGGTATTTGTGACTTGTGGTTATTAAAAGACTCTGTCAAGACGTTGACTGACGCGGGAGATTGGAGAACCCCAAGGGAAGGAATCGTTCTATATGATTGGACCAAAGGGGATTGGCGAAGACTCTGAATCTGTGAGGAGACGGGTAATAACTCTGGACTCCGTCAGGCGTCCCACTAGAGGCTGTGGGGAAGCCTCAGGTGGAGAGGTGATAACTCTGTACTCCGTCTGATGTGGTTGGCCCACAGGGGATTTGTCCTAACCCACGTAGTGCTGGCAGAAGCATATCGATGACCAATCAGTTGAGAAGGGTCTGAAGAGAATTTTTTTATAAATCTGCCGTCTCGAGTTTGGATGGCTTGGAAATCTAGCATGATTGGCATACTTCTCGCCTCTCGAGGACCTTTGACTGGACTACCCACAGCTTGCCTAATATGAAGGCGTCCCAGTTTGGCCCAGTCCATGTAGTGCATGATGGAATAAGATAGTGGAACGCGTATGCAATAATATTACTATTATCACTGCTTATGTTTCATTTTTATGGTTTACTTTCTCTTAGTGTTTATGAAAAGATTTCACGCCATTATGAATCAAAAAAGTTGCACAAAAGGCCAGTTAACGTTTATTGCGAGTGTTATTTCTCTAAAATGTTGAATGTACCATTATGTGTTAGTTCCGTAAACTGAATTGCAAGGTGTATAACAGGAAAAAGTGGGCGGGATACCAGAATTTCAACACTGTTTGCACATATATAGTCCCACTGCGCTAACTCTACAGCTCCACCGCAATTTCTATGGGGGATACTCCAGAAGATGGATTCGAGGATTTACCACTTCTGTTCCTTTACCATCAGGAAAGCAGAAGCCTTCTGTCTCACCAATATTTTAAGTGTCGCCGTGCAGCACAAACACATACATTGGAAATACACTGGAATTTTCAAATTTTTCACTGAAAAGAATATT
This sequence comes from Stegodyphus mimosarum, assembly GCA_000611955.2. Classification (NCBI taxonomy): domain Eukaryota; kingdom Metazoa; phylum Arthropoda; class Arachnida; order Araneae; family Eresidae; genus Stegodyphus; species Stegodyphus mimosarum. Next base: position 194,225 of record KK121995.1, read on the forward strand.
TTAAAGCAGTGTTCTAACGTTCAGCATAAATCTATGTACAGGCGTCCAAAATGTCCCTTTTCACGTGAAACTGCTGCATCTTCCACTGTAACTTTAATAAGAGTTATAATAATTTATCCAAAACTTCCCGTATGTGCACCACCGTTATTCCTGCACAGCTTGATACTCCTGAATGTCCTCCTGCTCGTCCACTTTAGTAGCTGCGGTGTCATATGCTGGAAAGCCTCAAGCACACTTGCCCGCACAGCCATCATTGTCTGCGTATTGCTTCTTCCTGACGTATGATTTCATGATCCTTCACAGGCCACTGCCTAGCACGTAAAATCCGGACTTCGAGACGGCAAAGGATAAGAGGCTGGTGAATTTGGTAATCCATGTCCTATACAGCGGCCAGGAAACAATTTCTTTAGGCTTTCAGAAGAGGAAGTGCGAAGTGGGCGGAAGCTCCATCATGTTAGTAAACAACTGTGTCGTTGATGCCAGAATTCTGCGGCTGTGGAAGAATGCAGTAATTCAACATCTCGAGATAAGTAACCTGGGTTATGGAAACTTCAAAAGTACTGAATAAAGATGCGTTTTGCAGTAATCTCCGATAAAAGCTCTCTTCTTCCACGTGACCAAAGTCTGATGGCTTCGATGACTCTTTACCGAACCTTTCACGAAATCTATCACCTGTGTAATATTTTCGTTGTTTTGTTTCCGTTTATTGACCCATACACTTGTCACTAAGCCGTCATCCAAAGTGAAATCTATCACCTGCGTAATATTTTCGTTGTTTTGCTTCCGTCCATTGACCCACACACTTGCCACTAATCCGTTCTCCAAAGTGAAATCGCCGGTATCTGCCATTGTTCATCACCAAGCATGGAAAGGAGAGACAATGAATTGATTTTGATGTATATGTTTAACTGTCCAAGAAGCTTGGTCTTCGTAAGCTCTATGAAAACTGCCACCTAGGATGAGTCACATGAAGCATTCATGTGCTGAAAATCCCTATGCGAAACAGGATGCAAGGTAGAAAAGGAGTAGACCAAAGTCTCTTGGAAGAAAAACCATCAGAGAAATAGCAAAGATAAAAGTCACGCCATTCAGGAGATAATACAATCAATGGATAGTTCAGTTCATAAAAAGCCATATAAACATACAAGTGCAGCATGCGGAGTCAAGAACAACTCAAAATTCTGAAAAGTGAAGATCAGCATAATTAGGTCCTGAAATTGTGGTCTTTAAGTCTGTGTCCTTAATATGGCCTTAATATGTGATTCTCATATATCAAAGCAGCCAAGAAATTTCCTTTGTGTTATTTAATCCTTTTCCGAAGAATTTCTTATTAGCACTGTGAAGATGATGAACTTTTAAGTCAATTTGATTCAACTTTTAAGTCCTTATGTAGAAGACTGTTCCTCACTAAGTAATGTGTACAAGTGATAGAACTTCGAACTTTATTTTGCACCACCTGTAGACGATTTATGTCAGTACTGTAAACAGCTGCCAAGCCGAGGACGCATGGCGCATAATGGGAAGAATGGCCGTTGGATATATTTGCCTTTTTCCTACAGTAGTGTAAGATTCTAGCTAATTTAACTTTGCTGGCTAGATCTTTACTTAAACTGTGAAGCGACTATTCGCTAGGTTCAGACTGTGTCAATGACAAAACGTAAGAAGGGTGAAAAGACCCTTTTATTCAACTCAAGAATTTACAGACGTCACTCTTGGTGCTTATAGACTTAGCCAATACTTTTGATTGCAAATCAGAATAGAAATAAAAAATTGAAACTAAGTTAAACAATCAGACGAAACTGTGCAGAGTAGTTCACGCGAGTTGGCTGTTAGCTCTGCTACCGACGTTCACGAATCAGCAATTAATATGCACGGCCATACAATAGCAAACTTAAACCAGGGAAACAACGTAGCCAAACGGTAGAATAATGTTGTTTCTGAAGTAACTCAGATATCAGCTTAAATAGTAGCTTTCTATTTGCATAACACGCGAAACTGAAATATCATTGTGGCAGGAAATGGAAATGAGGAAAGCTAGAAAAGATTAGAAATTGAAAAAAATTGATTAGCTTAAAATTAAATGATTCTTTACAGAGGTTAAGACCAGAGGTTTTGCTAAGTAGTGCGATGAGATGATCAAAGACAGAGTTCGCTTTTTTGCGGCATATTGGGAATCAGTGTTTCACAAGAAGCATTGATTTATCTGTACTCTCAAGTAGCTGCTACATTAGCTACCCTCGGCATTTGAGTCCCGAACAGGTAAAGAAGCTGAACTGTCACTTAGTTAAATTCTTTTCTTTCACACTAGTAGGAGCTTGGACTTGAGACAATGAACTGGTCAAAGCACAGACTTTATACTCCTTCCCGGGCAGTCACGCGGGAGTCACGTGGCAATCACGTTGGAATTCACCTAAAGTTGCCATACCAGCGATCAGTATATGATGTTCAAATCGTAAATATCTTACATCTTACTCTGTTACAGGCATTTAGTTCAGGTATAAAGTGACTTTCTAGCCAGCACTTGATTAAACCATTCCTTACAACTGAGCATTACTGTCTCAAGCAGTCCTAACAGTTTAAACCCCAGCTCATTTCATCTAAAGTGCAATTTAAAAAGAATGAAATCTATTTTAAACCAGTCTGTCCCATCAAAAATTTGATTCACAAACTAAAATTTTAATTTGCTATTATACTTTAATAAAAATGCTTTAAAAAAACTCAGAAAACGTCAAGAAACTAGTAGCTAAGAATAATTTAACAATACTGAAGACATACCTTGCACTCACAAGTCCTACAAGGATCAGGATTAAATACTTCCTCGTTAGCATACTTAATCGTTTCGAATGTGCAGCTGTCACAGATAGGGCAACAAGTATCAGGTGTAGGATGAGTGCAATTCTTCCCGCATACTTGCTCTCTGCAAGCTACATGACCCTCCTGAAAGAGATAATACTATTACATAAGTAACTGAACCCGTTGAATAAACTTGCAAAAAAGAAAAATATAATATATGTTTGATGCTTTTCATTATGTTGCAAACCGTTAACTTTTAAGCTAACAGTTAGCTTTTAGGTCTTATCGCTCTTAATTCACTCTAGAAATATATAAATGGAATTAACGTATACGTTAAAAAATTTAACATATGTTTGACGCATCTCCATTGTGTTGCAAACCGTTAACTTTTACGCTAATAGTTAGATTTTAGGTTTTATGTTTTTGAATTCACTCTAGACATATGTAAATGAAATTCTTAGTACAAGCATATTTAAGAAAACATGAAAAGTAAAATTTGTTTGGCCAAAAATTGAAAGCTTATACTTGAGTATCTAAAACCGAGCTCCAGGTTGTTACGCCACGAGGTCACTATAACCTGAGAAAACGGAAATGTGAGAAAATTCACCTGAATAAAAAGCTTCGTGGCAGTTCTTATTACGCAGCTTCAAATTAGTTCATACTGTATGTTATAGCCACTGTGTAAAACAAACAAGCAAATGCAACTCGTTAGCGCCTACAAATTGGGGATATTTGTACTTCTTATATGACAACCCTGTTTCCTACGAAAATTTAGCTTTTAAATTTTTATTCTTTCGGTCATCTGTCCTTCAATGCAAGCAGAATATTGTAAAAGAATGAAAGTAAAATATTAAAATGTTTTTGGATTTTATAGTATATTACAGTCCACTCTAACCTACGCGAACACTGTACTCAGTCGCCATGTCTAATATATCATTTATTGTTGTTGTTGTTGTTGCTTATGCCCACTTCTCTGACGTAGTCGGACCAAGCCCACGAAATTCCTCGTGGCAAGGAACGCTAGATTACGCCTGTCGTTGGCAATAGCCTTGAGCACCTAACAGGTGACAGTGCGATTTGGCTCAGTTCCGCCCCCAATTTTGATGGAGAGCACTCCGAGAGGACGGGTCCGAGGGTCTCCCACCCCTTTCCCCTTCCACCAAACCACACGAGAGGACTTTCGGCTCACCGCATATTTAAAGTGCCGCCATGCCGCACCGACACTATACATTTACAAGCATCCATGCCTTCTCCAGGATTCGAACCCAGGCTCTTCGGCACGGCAGTCAGCGACGCTAACCACTATACCGGTTGGGCGGAAATACACCATTTGTTATTTTATGAAGTGCAAGTTACTTTTCCAAAATATACGAAATTTTATTGCCACAGCAGTTTCATGCTACAGTAGTTAGTTTGCTATTTAACATGCGCCTGTACTGCAATTATGTATGCAAGCTAGGATAATGCGTGAATTATCTGTCAATACATTAAGTCTCTTACTTCACAACTATGGCCATTATTTGATCTCTGAGTTATAGCACCTGCTACCTTGCCCATGCAAATCCAAATTCCTGAATTCCTGCCAGATATAAGCCTGAATCAAATTTACTTCAATTAAAGTAAACAATGGTAGCTAAATAGACATGTTCTCTATATTTAATTAGCTTATTTATGTTATTTGCGCTAAGTTAAGTAATGTTTTTTCAATAGTGACAGTGTGCAACTCGCAGCTGTTTAAACGTTAAGTAGTGAATCTCAAGTTGTAGTTACAGTAAATTTCGGACTATCATTGCTCGTGACGGATGACATGCTGACAATTATTGTTGATTGGAACACAAAAGACGATATTAAACTCAAAGACCGTAATATAATTCTAATTGAAGTCTGGACAGAAACCAGCTGGATTTAAAGCGTACAAAAAGTTATCGTTTAAGATTTATGAAGTTTCGGATCTCTTTCTGTATTTTTATTATCAGTGAAAGAAAATAATCTTAAATTTGAACTTTGATAGAATTTGAAAGCAAATGAAAAAGATGACTTACATCTTATTAGAGTGTTTTTGATATCAAATGTATAGAGTAGTACAGAGGGGATACTAATAGCAATATCTATTAGCAACTAATAGCTGCATAGTCAATAGCAGTAGTATAGAGGTGATAATAATAGCTATCTGAAAGTGACAGCATATATTGCCACTGGGTTTGTATATATATAATGTATAGCGTTTTCTACAGCAGCTATTCTAGATTAAAATCACTCTTCAAAGAACTCTATAAAGTATTTTACAGTTTCACACTTAGTAGACCTCACTCCATTTGGATCGTTTCCCTGAACTGTTAATGGAGTAACTCGAAGAGATTTACGCTAATCTTCCCTCATTCCCATAGGGGAGTTTTCTCACCATTCCTTTTAATGGAATAGGAGTCCCTTTTTTCTTGTATCATATTTATAATCAACACATATTAATTAATACGAAACTTTGAATTCATATCTGCTCGTTTTATCTTTTATTTGTAATCTTCAGAGTGTTAAGTATGTATTTAATACACGCAGATGTTCATTAGATGCTGTTTAATTTTTAGCTAAAATTCACTTCATGCTAAATTTTTATGAGCATAAAGTGAATTTCGAAATTCACTTCATGCTAAATTTCAATTAGAGATAAAAATTTTAAATTTTATACATATTTTTTATTTTATGCTATATTATTTTATTAACAAAGTATTTGAGTTTGAATCTCATTTTTGCTCTTTAGTTTCTCTCAAATAAAATTCCCATGGCTTTTAATATTTTTGAAAACACCGTATAAGACTACTCACACATCTGCTTTTTTTCTTGTACTTTGTAAATTTTTTTTTAATTATCACAGAAATTTTAAACGTTTTAATATTAATTGCCCTGTCTAAATTTTAGGAAAGCGGGGGGGGGGGAGACAACCTTCATCCTTAGTCAATAAAAAATATTCAATTTTATCCTTCTATGTTTTGTCGTCTAATATTAATACAACATCTTAGCTATAAAGTTTTAATGATTTTTCTTATTCGTTATGGGAAGAAAGAATTCAGCGTACAAACAGCAGACAGCAGAAGCTACGATTAAGCACAGGGGTATGAATCTGACTACAACATCACCTTTTCATACACATGAATGATATTGCCATTTCTGAAAGGGATTCACCGTTTAGATATAAATGTCAGACATATTTTGTTAAAATGTAATGGCATTCATGCATAAGTGACATTATAGGATCTAACTTCCTTTACTTTATAGGATCTAACTTTTTATACAAAGTGTCTAGATCTCAAAGTCTAGTCAGGCGACTTCTCGCATAGGCGTGGAAGATAACACAACAGATGAAGGGTGTAAAAAGCCCTTTTTTATTTACCACAACTCTTTAACAAAAAGCACGGAATTCGTGCCAACAAAAATACCGACTACTTGCGATGAGAAATTAAGGTAAATGTAATGATGACTTCAAAAGATAAGAAGTAGTGCTGGACTTCACAATTTAATATAACCTAACAAGCTGACTCAGTCACCTACACCAGCGATAGACTAACTAAACGGCCAGAATGCGTAGCCGCTACTAAACAGCTGGAGGACAAAAGAGCCAATGGGTGTTACATTAGCAAAAGTACGCTCTGCCTAAACTTTTCATTTCGAGCTCTTAAATATTGTCTTTCACCCGCTTAATTTGCATCTCGGCGAAGAAATGCGAGGGGAAATAGAGAGTTCAGAAAAGATACCAAAATTAAAATAACTGGTTAGTAAACTAAACAGAAACCCTACAACATTACAGCCAAAATTCCTGTGGAAGTTTTTTTTTTTTTTTTTTTTCTACAGTGGATGAGAGGAGCTTACATATGTTTTTAGTTTTCAATAAAAAATACAAATTGGAGAATTATGAAAAACAAAACAGCACTGAAAAGCAAAAACTAGGAAATTGGTTTGAGTATTTTGCACTGAGTATATTGTGTTTACACAATAAATGTTACTCCTTAGACATTTCTGAGACTGGGTAAATTAAGCAACTTTTTCGCTACGAAAACTCTTAACATTTTTAACTTACGGGACGCTAATCGGGCTCGAAGGTATACTGATGTTAGACATTAGAGAGGAAAGACATTAATTGAATATGCACCATCTTGATTAAATGCAGGTCTCTTTTAAACTGCCTTCCAAAATTTTATAATTTTAAGAATAATTTATTGGGGGGGGGGAGGAATCTAAATTATCTATAGTTTTGCGTTTAATCAGTTAATAATAGCTTAAATATTTTATTATTTAAAATAATTTATTTTCGAAACTGCGCTGATTTTCTGAGAAGTGAATTACGAATCTAAGACTACATAAAGTAGCATGATTTATCAAAACCAATAACGACAGAATATTTATGAAGAGAAAACTTCCATAATAGCTTTTTTAATGCCTGTAATTTATTCATGCATCTTGTCAGCATAATAAGTTTAAGATAATAAGTCTTATTCAAGCTTACATATGTAACTTGTAACTTGTGTCCTGTTTCTGTAAAGGAATAGGTGGAAAAGGAGACTTTAAAAACCATTTATCTCTCTATACTTTAAAGTAATTAACTATTTAATTCTTATTACCTTTTTATAAATCCATGGTGTGTGCAATTATCATTGCGTAATTTTGTGGCAGAAGCAAAAAGTCTTTGTCGCGTAGTACAGTTTTAGAAAATCGATTTTTTTTTCTTTTTCCGATGCTACAGAAAGTTCTAAAATTTTAGTAAATGAAGCAAAGGCCTTGATACTTGATACTGGGTTTCTACTACGCTAGGCAGTACTTCCCAGTAACCTAAGTTAATCCCATTGTGGGCCTTGCAATGAAAAATTCCTCCTTAGTTTCGGAATGAGTGAACGTGAAAGTGGGCACACGCATTGATTGCGTTTGCACAGATTTATAAGCTACTTTATGAGTAGGCAACCGGGCAGCGGAAGAGACGTCACAGAAAAAGGGGGGAAGGCCCCCGGCATCTTCGATCACGTTACAATCGGAAGTAACGTAGGCGGGTTGTAATGGCATCATGTTTTTTCAAATATTCATATTATTTTGTGGCAATAACAGCACTTTTTTAAAGTTTCTAATTTTGTGGTAACCATGATTTTTTATTCGCTTTGTAGTAATGATCTCTTGAACCAGGTATTTTGGAATGACGTCAACTTCATTTTCCTTTATTATTTTTAATTACTTAATACAATACTAATTTTAATTAATTAAAAAACAACTATTTTCAATTATTTGATTTTTTTAATTATTAATCATTATTAGTCCAAAGGGGCTTTGTCCCTGAAGGACTATTGCTTTCGTTTTGCGATTTTGCGTTGAAAACATTAAAAGTCTAAATCACTTTTCAAACTGTTGCCACTAAATCTTGCAACCCTGTACTATATTTAAAGAAATTACATAATGAAGAATGTGCATAAATGTATATATATTTCTCCAAATGTGATAAAACAATGGTACCTTGAGCCATCCAATTCTGAATAACGTACGTTTCCACTTGAATATGCGCATCTGGAAACCCGAATTTGGAATTTGTTTTATTATCTATTTCATATTTTGTAAAACTTTAACGAATTTTTGATGAACAAACTCAAACGATTTAAAAGCGAGCAATGGCAACATTCTACGAGGGAAAAAAAACCTTTTTTACCTAAAGCGCGCGGAACTGTGTATCGGAAATTCTAAAGATATACTCATTTTAAAATTATTTTGCGATATTGCTGTTGAACTGAATTTTATGGTTTAAGTGCGAAGAACATGATGTTTAATAAATAAAGGTAATACATAAAACGTTAAAAAACGCCCCTTTAGGCGTAATTTAAAATCTGAAACCTTTCAGATTTTTTTTCTTGATTTTATTATTTAATTTAAAGTAGTAATCTTTAATGAATAAATTTTAGGCAACTGCACGAGTTTTAAAAAGCTGGATTCGAAAAATAGCACCTCTTGCATGGGAGATACGTATGATATCCCAAGCCCATGGTTTGTTCCTTAACACCTCTTTTTTGACCTTGTAGAGAAAAAATCCCCATGATGCTGAAGAATTGTGCATGCGCGAACATGTTCCGACGTGTCCAAGCAGCTTGAGCTTCCACGAATGCGAACGAATACAATCTTAAAACACCAATCCGCTTCTCGCTAATAGTATTCTTCATGTTTCAACTAATCAGCATGTTTGTCTCTTGAAGCGTACATAGATTTTTTTTACCTTTTTAAATGGTTACTTTACTCTGTGCTGGTTTTTAAATGCAAGATTTTCATACATTTTAAATTTCTCTTCTTTATTTTACGAGCATATTTTTTTATTGTTTTCTCTTTTCTTCTCATTCTAACTAAATTAAATTTGCTACTTTTTCATTCCATGTGTTTTACTTTTAATTTTCGCAAATTAATGTTTTCACATTTTTATTTCTGCAAATGCAGTATTTTTCCCCAAGTTTGACTTTTCCTTTTCAGTTTTTCCTTTATGAGTTTTTTTAAGCTTAATTTTTTTATATTTTTTTGCTTTACAAAAGTAATGTTTATTTTCACAAGTTTAATTTTTTCGTTTTGCTTTTGATTTTAAAAAAGTTGCTATTGTATTTTTCACTTTATTTATTTCACAAAAGTAATATTTATTTTCATAAGTTTAATTTTTTTCAACTTTTCTGTTTTCACAAACACAGTGTTTGTTTTTATTTTTTCCTTCTTACTAGCTTTTACACCAAAAATAATTTTTAATTTTACTTTTTTCTTGTTCAGTTTTAAAAATGAAATTTTTTTTCTAGTCACATTGTTATTTTACATAGTACTCCCCCCCCTGTTTAAAATAATTATTGCTTTTACATTTCCATTTCTCCAAAAGCAAACTTACATATTGTTGCGTGCGTACGGGTTCGCAAGTTGATAAAATTTATTCTTTTCACACGAAATGAAACAAAATACTGAATTATTTCCTCAGAGATAATCGCACAATATCACAATATCTCAAACGTTAAACATAATTCAATTCAAAACAGATAAAGTTAATCCAATCTCACAGCGAATTGCTACAATTAATCACAGCATTAAGTAAACAAACAGCAGTTCGCTTTAAAACAGCTACAACTAAGATGAGGTGTTTTAATTCGGCTTTTTTATGCTTTTTAATTATTTACTAGAATATTCTGCTAAAACCTCGATTTTTCTCGATATTTGTGGATGGCAACAGTAATTACGAGATATTTATTTATTAAGCATTAAATGCACGCGCTCTTTCATTTTTACTTTTGAGACGTAGCTTTCTCTTCAAAAATCGTCTGCGTTGCATAGGAAAATAAAGCAAATTTAATTAGAGTTCTAAATAAATAATTAAATAAATACGATATCCGTAGCAATATATTTCTTTGTCTACGAGATTTAAATTAGAATTTACGTGCATATTATTTCACTCGGCTGGCCTTTATATATAATATTTTCTGTAACTTAATATCGACTTAAATCAATGCGTAAAATGTTCATTCTATATAGTTTAATTGGAATTTTACAATTCTTACATTTTATGCTACAAATACTCAGTAGGAGATACTCAGAACTTTCTACTCTAAAATATTGTACTGATTATTAATGACTGTACTAACTTACTGAAATACTGTTATGAAATGCCCAGCTGCGGTAAGATAGCTTCCCCGCAAAGTGTGTTTAGGGTTGCCAAAAATTGACAAGGGAAGGCATGGGTGCCCTATTTGGCTCGAAATCGCCCATTTGGCGAAAAAAATTGGCGATATGCCTTAGACGGATGGAGAATATTCCAGAACGAATTCTTACCGGTTTGGCCCAGAATGTTTTCGAAGGCAGGCCAAAATCTATATAATTCCTGCCTGTACGTGGAGTAGCAGTCTAGTGTCTAGTTGGCCTGTGAGTGCATCGCAAGTTGTAGCGTGGAGAGTCTCAAAAGTACGTTGAGTTCCGAGAACGACCGAACTAAGCCGGGAACTGCACTCTAGTGTTTTGCCGTGAAACTGTCTTCACCGTTATAGCCTGATAGTTGTGTTGCTGATTGTTTCAGAGTGTTTGTCGTAGTTTTTCGACGACTGTAAAGGTGTTTTTGGAGCTGTGTGAATATGAAATCTATAATAAAACAAATTTCAAATTCCAAATTCGGGCCCCAAGATGCCCATATTCGGGTCTAGACGTACGCTATTCAAAATTTGATGGCTCTAGGTACCGTTGTTTTATCATAGTGTGAGAAACATGCATACATTTATGCAGATTTTTCATTATTTAATTTCTTTAAATATAACACAGGGCTCTAATATTTGGTGGGAACAATTTGAGAAGTGAACCGACATTTATAGGGAACCAACGCAAAATGCCAAAACGAAATTAATAGCCCTTCTGGGCTAACGCCCTTTGGGCTAATAATAATCCAATGTTGAATTTAGCTTAAAAGTTAAACACTTTCTTTCTAACTTGAGACACACGTTTCAGATTGACATTACTTAACAACTGAACTTTTACAGTTCTTTCTTGAGAACGTTTAATATTTAATTTGCCATCGTTTAGCAAATACAATTATGCATAAGCATTAAACATACTAAGTAATATTGACAGAAACTCCACATAATGAACTAACAAAGTAGATTAATTAGCATTTTTTAGATATTTTAGCAAGATTTAATCAAGAATGACCACGTTTTTAAAGAAGCATTATTTTAATTAAAGACTAGAGACCTACGATTCCTCGAACATATACAACATTTTATTTATCATTGCCACCATACGTAATAAATAAATGAGATATATTCCCTAAAGTGCGGAACACATTTTCTCTTTTAACCGACTGTATTCAAAGAAAAAAGGATGAAGAAAAGATACAAGAACCATGCGGTGTTTGTGATCTTCATTTACCACACATAGATCAAATCCCCTTTAAAACAAACTAAATAAATTCAAATATATATATATATATATTCAAACAGGAATATTTCACAAATTAGAGGAAAGATGGGAATGTAATGAACTATATTAATAGACCGAACATTAATTGATAGATACGGCAAAGCATATAAAGATTGAGAAAAAAAAGTGCATTCTTGGAGGACATTCTAAAACAAACTTGTTCTGTTCTGCCCATGGGCTGCATTCCTCATTTCAAATTAAGCAAATATTCATGTTAATTGCTGTATATCTAGTTTGTAATGCAAGTTATCAGAAGAGTTCCAGACCTATAAGAGAAGTATGCAATATCCACAGAAAAATCTTTTCCCCACATGGCAAACAGAAATAGGGAAATATAAAATGGAAAAAGAAAATGTTGGTGTTCCAAAAAAATCAGCATCTGAGTATGCAAAATATGAACAAGAAATAAATGTTTTTTCCGAACATGTTCCCGATGAGGCAAGTCTGGACCTTACCTTAACCAGTTCAGGAACTGTGCATGAAAAATAATGAAATATTTCAATCTTATTCTTGTGTATAACACATTATTTATTCTAAAATCCTCGAGTTTCAACACTCTATTCTATACTTAAGCGGAGTTTGATAAATCAGACTGATTTCGTTTTCTGAAGATGCAGGTTCAGAAATATTGCAACTTAAAAGCAAAAACGTTTGAACGGTAATGGACTACATCGTAATCAAGCGAAAGTGATAAATTTTTCTCATTTCTGTTTTATGAATATATAGATAATGCACTATGAAATATAATGCGCTTTTAATGCACTATGAAAGTTTTTCAAATTTATTGCGACGATTATTTCCCATATGCGAGACTTTTAGAAAACATTTCGTGTTAATATATGTATTTTATAAGAAATATTTATTTATTTATTTCATTTTAGCATATTTTTTCCTTTATAGTATTGAAAGGAAATAAGAACATTATTTTGCCCTATTTTAACTCAAATATTATCCCTATTTTGACTAAAAAATATCCCTATTTTGAACTCAAATATTACTTACTCCTTTAGTATCTTTGAAGTAATTGATTGAAAATATTACCTTTAGCAACCAGTATGAATAATTTTTTACATTTCAGTCATTTTGTAACCATTTCTTTTACAGTGAAATTTGATTTTCTACCAAATAGGGAAATATTTATTATTTTTTCCTTTCGAATGCATTTTGTATCTTATTTATGGTCAATGTATTAACATAATAACAAACAAATTAAGTAAATATTTTCCTAAAATTCTGTACGTTTCATTTCGGAACGTTTGCATGAGTATTCTCATTCTCAATCCTTTAACTTTTCTTTTTCTGCATCTCAAGTAAGCTTTCGAGCATAAACTTTTCAGTTTCCCTGAATAACTGTGATGTCATCATGTTTTCATAAACCGGTTTTGGAAAATTCCTTATCGATAACATTTTGGACATTTTGATTTCGTAATTTTTTTTACATGTTTAGAAGATTCAACTTCAACAAGACTACCATTCTGAACGAGAAAATTACAGAAGAACTGGAATTTCATCTTAGCATATTACTGTGATAGATAAATTTTCTTTGACATTGATTTGCTCACGTGTAGATAATGGATATTTTTAACTCAGCTCGTATGGACTTTGAATTCTTTCTCTAAGTTATTATCATCATTAACTTGCAGTACCGCAGACTTTAAGAAATATTTCATACTAATTTCATAAGAAACATAGGTAAGAAAATATCAATATTTTCAAAAGAAACATCAACTTTTAGGATGCTTTGACTTAAATTACTATGCGAATAGTATCATTATTTTGCCGAAATGTCTCTCTCTGACTTAAAACTTACTTCTTTATCACATTCTAAAGGAGTTGTATTTCATTGATGAACCAGGGTTATATTTTAACTTATTGTATTACATATCCAGCTAGTATTTGGAAAAAAGACTTCTTTTTAACCGCGTAATTTCCAGTTAAGTTCACTGTATTTTTAGTAAAATCTTAAAGACTAGATTGTTTCACTACGAAATTCGGTACTTTCTGACGATATTCTACTAAACATAAAACGTTCTTAACTTATTATGAAGAATAATTTATGCATAAACTTTGTTATACTTGTGGGGTTTTATTAACAGTTACTTTTATTTTAGAAGCAACATTTCCAATAGCTCTTATTTCTAACCCATGCTTTCTTGCAAGAATGAGATTTCAGTAGGGTAGAAAGCTAGTATTTAAGCCGGTGTCTTGAGTTACCTCAGATGGAGCGTGTTTAGAGCGTGCTCTGCCTTTCGGTTACATGTTTTCTCCGCTACTTAAGCTTGCTATTTTACGGTCGTACATATTAATTGCCAGGTTAGCCTAAGTCGGTGGTATAGCCAAGAGCCAACTATGCTTTTAAATATTTCTGTGCATCTTTGGCTGATTATTCAACTTAGGAGTAGTTTCAATTTTACGTTTTCTATTATGAGTTGTCGCCAAAAGTATTGGCGAAGCCCTGTGTGTACCAGGAGTGGTAACTGTACATATTGTTCTTGAGCTGAATAAAAGGGTGTTTTCATCCTTCAGATGTATTGCTGATACAAGTTCAAGAATAGTCGCTTCACAGTTCAAGTTCTTCACAGATCTAGCCTTCGAAATAATTTTAATTTAGCTAGAATCTTACATGCTTTTTGATGAATTTTCATATCATTTACTTATCTCTGAAATTTGTTTTTTAGTCTCATGCTAATATATTAATAATTTTATCAATACATTTCATATGCAACAAAAATACTCAGGTTAGAAAATTTTACTTACTTAATACCTTGCGTTACATTACTAAAACGGGCTCATGCTTTAATTTTTATTACATAGAATACGAATTTTTAAAGAAATGCCATGTTGGTTTCCTCGTGTCAGCACAATATCAAGAAAGACTTTCCTGTTACACAGATCTTTTTGTTATGACTTTTTAGCAAAATCATCAAGGTTAAATTGATTACATTAAAAAATATTCATTACTCATTTTGAAGAGTCTGTCTATATTCCGTTGAAAAGAAAATGTTCATAACTTATTAGTAAAATAATTTATACATGTAGTACTCTCAAGACGCAAGAGAAACACGCCGACGTCGAAAATAAAACAGGCAAATCGACAACCTTGTATTCGGCGTAGATTTTGTGAAGTCCCAATCGATTTCGAGGGCAAAACGGGTCTCCCTTCCTCAGGAGCAAAAAAATTCTGCAAGAGCGAGAAAGCGAATGGCGATCGTATTTATACCCAAAAGCGACCAGTGGAAGAGCCGATAGCGCCATCTATTGGCAGAAATAGTAACTGAAAATGAAGGGATAAGTTAGTAAAATTTTGAAGTCATTAGGCAAGACTGGATTGGAATTGAAATCATTGACTAAACAGGATAAATTTTTGTGAATGTGAAAAGCTTAAAAAAGTCCAATTCCAAATCTTCAGTAACTAATCATAGTTGGAAATTCAATCACAATTTTGATTTGGGTTCTGCTAAAATTATCCAGAAAGCTGGTTCTATTAGGGAATTGAATTATTGCCATGGGTTTTCGCTGAACAAGGTCAAATAAGAGGAGTCAAGAAACAAACCATGGGCTTGGGGTATCATACATGTCACGCATGCGAGAGGTGCCACGTTCGATCCCAACGTTTTAAATCTCGTGCAGTTGCGTAAAATTTATTCATTAAAAATTACTACATTAAATCAAATAATAAAAGCAGTTAAAATTATGATTAATAATATAAAGATTAAATAAGTAAAATTAATGATGCATTAACGAATTAAAAATAACAAAAGAAAATATGTAGTTCCAAAGCATGTGGTTCAAGAGGTGGTTTCCACAAAGTGAATAAAAAATCATGATTGCCATAAAAATAAAAACTTTGAAAAAATATTGTTACTGCCATAAAATAAAAACGAAACTTTGAAAAACATGACCTCATTCATATCCGACTGCGTCACTTCCTTTTGTCACATGGTCCAAGATGGTAGCGGCCCCACCCATTTCCTGTGACTTCATTTCCTATACTCAGTTACTGG
Organism: Stegodyphus mimosarum; assembly: GCA_000611955.2. Lineage (NCBI taxonomy): Eukaryota > Metazoa > Arthropoda > Arachnida > Araneae > Eresidae > Stegodyphus > Stegodyphus mimosarum. The sequence goes on from KK121995.1 coordinate 209,968, forward strand.
GCTTACTACTTATATGAATAAAATCATTGAGCACCAGTAATTTCTTCTGAGACTCTACATTCAGTGGAATGCTGGCTGCATCGGAACTTCTGTACTTTACGTTATATCTAAGATAAACTCGATTACAATATATTTTTATGCATTGAGATAAACTTAGATTTTGTGCAATGAGAATTTGATCTCATAAATAAATCATCAACATTTTTAAATAACATTTTTAATGCACGCAATTTAAAATCAACTTTTTGTTTTCAAGTTCTAGAAAATTAAAATATATAAATGCATTTTATTTTTTTCAATTAAATGAAACTTAAAAAAAGCAAGATTTTATTTCAATTTTAGCAGCACTTGCAGAAACAAAACCTTGTGGGAAAGAATTAGCATAGTGTATATAAAAACTGGAATTATTTCAATTCTAAGATTTATGGTCGTAGAACGTTTACTAAAAGTTTTAATTTTTCTTGCTTTGGAAAAAAAATTATTATAATGGATTTTCATTTATTTAACTTTTTGAGAGCGAGATATATTTTTTTCCGCTTCAGGAACGAAGGAACAAGATCAATGAGATTAAAAACCATATATGCAGCTGCTCAGAGATAATTTAAGGTGGTATTAGTTAGTGATTAGTTGACTATTTAATTTCCATCCGTAAATGCGAAATCCTCATATAAAAAGCATTAAATAATTTTCACAACCATCTTCTTTTGTCGTAACTGGCAAAAGACATTATTAATTTTATATATTTTCTCTTTTATTATTGTAATTACAAACTTTGTTTAACCTTAGACATCAAATCTAAGAAGATTCGCTTAATTTTATAAACAAAATACCAATAGAGCTTATATAAAGGCTCTAGAAAAAATTATAAGCTTCTTTAAATTAAGTCTTAAAACTGGCTCAGAGCTGGTGCTCCAATTTTTTTATACCTTTTAAATGACAATAATTTCAAATCTCTTTTACCTTACAAATACATTTTTCGCAAACATTCTCCGGATGAGTAAATTCTTCATTTTCAAAAAACGTGATACCAGACACAACGCAACCTAAAACAAGGGGAAAAATGTTTCTAGTACCAATAGTACCAAGGAAATATGTTATTTTCAAACTAAAACACTATTCTACAATAATTTTTAAATACAACGATATTAGAATACATAATACTAAATCTAGTCTTAGCAGCATATGTCTCATATTATAGGACACACTACAATCCTTCATAACGTTGATTTAAATTATATTTAAATCAACATTATGACAAATTTCTCGTGTTTCCCGTAGTGGGAGACATATACTGCTCATTATAAACATTACAAAGCCTATTAATTCTCTAAAAATAGCACTCTAAAAATCTGACACCAAATTTTAGTTTATTTTAATATAAAAAAGGTTTAAAAAAGACAAAAGAAGATTAAAATAGGTTTAAAACAGAAGAATTTTCAAACACTTCTTTTACACCCTAAAAATAAAAAAAAATATCAAATGACACTAAAATGACAAGAAAATAATACATATTTTGTAAAAGAATCAGAGCGGTAAACATTATCATTTCTGAAAAATATCAAAAAATGAAAATACATGAAATTGAATGTAATTAAAAAGCTTCCAAATCATATATATATATTTTCCATTCAGCATACTTTTATAGTTGAATATGAAATCGCCCTAATTCATTTTTTGATTGCATTACCAGAAAGTCCTCCATGACATTTTTTAAGAAAATATTCTTTTTCGTCATCATCTACTCCTATTTTTATAATACATGCATCTCCATATTTCAATTTTTCTTATTACATCTCTCGGGATTTAATTTTTTCAGTTTTGAAGTTAAGGATAATATCCGAGACTATTGAATTCGTCCATTTATTAAGAACCATTATTTTAGAGAATATTATAAGACGAGAATTTAAAATTTATATGATGATATATGCGTAATGAGTCAGAGGGGCTTTATATTTTATTTAAGGACTGCCAGTCCTCTAATTCAGAAATTAATAGGGTTATTGAAAATCTCAAAAAGGACAAATCTCCTGGGCCAGACTCGCTTTCCAATGAAATAATACAGCAGTTTCATGTGGTGAATTGCACGTTTTTGCACAGACTATATAAGGTATTTCTCCCGCCTTCTTAGAATGCAAAACGAATACGCGAATACGCTCGGCGAGTATTCGAGAGGTCCGTGGTTCGAGTACTGGCGAGGGCATGGTTCACGTTTCACATCTCCTGCTTCGAAATAACTTAATGTCTCTGCAGTGGAGCCCAAACTAAAAAAAAGGTGGTGAATGATGATTCTCCACCCCCAGGATTTGGTGACTGGCCCCCTAATCCCCAGTCGTCCTTTAAAAGAGGGAGTATATAAGGTATTTCTCCCGCCTTCTTAGCATGCCTTCGTAGTGTAGTGGTCAGTACGCTCGGCGCGTATTCGAGAGGTCCGTGGTTCGAGTCCCGGGGAGGAATTTGCTAATTTCTTACATCTCCTGCTTCGAAATAACCTAATGCCTCTACAACGTTTCAACCTTTGCTTGCAATTAGGAGTCTTTCCAGCACAATGGAAGAGAGCTCGGGTTGTTTTGACCCCTAAAGCGTTAGCTACAAGAACTCCATACCTTGATAATATTAGATGCATTAGTCTTTTACCTACTTTGGCAAAAGTTTTTGAAACTCCCTTTATTAATAGAATAAATCAGTATTTGAGACAGAATTGATTTTTATAATGATTCTCAGTTCGGGTTTACTCCTCGGAAGTCTGTTGAAGATGCCCTTATTCGCCTTATTCTTGCACTATGGAAAGAAAGTGAAGTTTACAACCTTCTTATTTTTCTGGATTCTAAAAGGTGCATTTGATAATGCTTCGTGGCCATCTATCTTAAAAATTCTAAAAGATACTAATATACCACATAATATCTATAACCTGCTTAAAAGCTTCTTAAATGGGAGGACCGCTGAGCCTCAGCTTGGGGCCGAAGCTAAGGTTTATTCTCTGAAAAAAAGGCTTTCCTCAAGGCTTTGTGTCCGGATCAACTCTTTGAAACATAATAACAAATTACCTTTTAAGTCTTCTCGACAGTTGTTTAAAAATTGCATTTGCAGATGACTTATTTTTAGTTTTCCAAGGAAGGACTTTGAATAATATTCCTTTGAGAGTACAAGAAGTGCTGCATTTTGTCTCCAACTGGTCGATTTCTCATAAATTCACTTTCAGTACTTCCAAAAATAAAGATATGATTGTTTCCAGAAATTTGATGAACAAAATATTGCTCCTTTGACCCTCGATGATTCTCCGTTGGAATTTGTAAAGTTAAGTATCTTGATGTCATACTTGACCAAAAATTCATATGGAAAATGCACACTGAATTGTTTTCTACCAAATGTGAAAAAAATTATTAATGGTTTTCACCGAATTGCCAAAAATACTTTGGGAGTAAGCTATGATGTTAAGAAACTGATGTGTAAGCAGTGTATTGTACCTTTCATTTCGTACGGCTGTCGTGCTTGGGGACATGTTCCTGCAAAGAAGGTTAGCAAACGAAATCCGAGAAAGATTTAACGGAAGATTCTACTTCCTATTTATTGGTCGGCTATAGAACCTCAAGATACGAGGCTATTTTTGCTCTTGCAGGAGTGCCGCCTATTGATTTTGAAATTGAATATAAGAAAAATATTTTCGAGGCATTGGTAACTGATACTTTGGAAGACTGCATAAATGAAAATGTTCCCTTTTCCGATCTTCCTTATCTACCTACTTTAGAGCCCATAAATTTCTGCGATTACAAAAAGAGACTATTAAAACGAACTTTCGTATGGTTTTATTTACAGATTACAAAATGAACAACAAGGTTGACATTGCTTTTGTTCTTTTTGAAGACTTTATTTTAAACATCGTATATGGAATGAATGCACAGTTTTTCAAGCAGAACTTCTGTGTATTCATCTTGCCGACAAATGGATCAAGGATAATAGAACAGCATCCCCAAAATACCTTACTGTTCTGATGCTCTTTCTTCTCTTCACCTTTTGAACAGTATTACGAGCAGCGACAAATTAGTAATCGAAATTCTATTAACTGCCAGTTCATTTAGAAATAGGGAAATTGATATCCGATTTGCTTACGTGCGGGCTCATCATGGATCCTCTGGAAATGAAAGAGTTGACTGTTTAGCTAAAGATTGCTTAAATTTACCCCTATATCTCAGTATTAGCATTCAAAAGAGCTATTGGGCGTCCTTCCATTATAAGAAGCTTTTAGCTAAGTGTAATGAGTAATACATTTCATCTTGTAATGCTGAGGGCACCAAAACGTTCTTCTGTTTTGTTTACCATAGACTAAATTCCGAGTCTTTCCCCTCTATTATTTTAAAGTACCTGTTTTTATCTGGTTACGGTAAATTTCCAAGTTATCTGTTTCGTTTCAGTTTGAGATCAAGTAATTTATATGAATGTTAAAAAAAATACACCAAGATTTGGAAAATTTGTTTTTTTCATGCCCTACCTTTGATGGCCTTAGATTATGCTTGCAGAACGATTTGAAAATGTTCCGCGTAATTTGGACACTGAACTTGTCTGTTTTTGTGAAGTCCAGACTGTTGATCTCTGTTTTTGTTCGCTTGATTTATGCATGTAATGTTTAATGTTTTAGTTCACTTACTTTTGTAAGCTCCCTGCTGTACATCTGTGATGCAGGGGGAAATTGTATGTGCTCTAAATAAAAAAAGTCATGATATATTATATACAAATCTAGAATATTTTCTACAAAATCATATAAAATCAACTAATTTCATTCTGCAACAATATGCTTTCACTGAAAATCAGCTTTTGATTCTTCATGGTGACCAATAGTTTTACAATCTCTGCATTCCTTTAAGTGCTCACAAAATTTATTTCTAATTATTCAAGATTATTTCAGAAAAATATGATTCTTTACAGCAACATTGAAATTGTGCGTAATCAAGTCAGGGGATGTATCCAGGTGTCTTGCATGAGGGCAGATCTCTGGAATATCAGTTTCAATAACATGACTGCCTATCCATGGCCAGAACACGAAAAAATAGTTGCTTTTGCCTCAAACTTTCTCTGTAAATTCTTATAAAGCTTGCACTTTTTCTCTTTTTTTAAGAGTTAGTAAGGGAAGGCACTACTAGTTAACTAATGGTACATCGCTCGTGTCCCCCCATACTTTTAACTTTACCTTCTCCGGGATTCGAGCCCGAGCCTTTCAGTACGGTAATCAAAGTCACTAAACACTTTCTCGTCTCGACGGGGCAATCAAGAAAATTAATAAAGAAATTATATATTCAACTATAAAGGTATAGTGGTTGGACAATACATATATGATTTAAAAGCATTTTTTATTTTATTTAATTTTATATATTTTCATTTTTTGATATTATTTAGAATGGGAAATGTTTCCCGCTATGATTCTTTTACAAAATATGTATTGTTTTCCCTTTTTTAGCGTCATTTTTATATGTTTCAGAACGGAAAATGTTTCCCTCTCTGATTCTTCTGAAAAATATGTTAGTTTCATATCATTTTAGTGTCATTTAATATTTCTTGATTTTTAGGGTATAAAAGAAATGTTTAAAAATTCCTCTGTTTGATAACTATTTTAATCCTTTTTTTTGTCTTTTTTAACCTTTTTTATATTAAAATAAATTAAAATTTTGAGGCAAATTTCCAGAGTACCTTAATAGCAGTTGAAATGTTTATAATGAACAACGTACGTCTCCCTTACAGGAAACATCAGAAATTCGACATAATGTTGATTTTATGAAGGATTTTCCATGTGTCCTATCGTGGGCGACATATAATGCCAATCTTTATAACATGTAAGTGTCTACCAGCTGCAAAAAAGATTAAGGATATGTTCGGTGTGATTATTAAGTTGAAAGTATTTAATTACAGAAAATGCTCAGTTTTAAGTATGTTCCCCGAAAAGCATTTTTAAGTGAAATATAACATCACATTTAAAAAAGGCATTAATCAGGAGCTCCTACTAAATGTATTTGCAAAGGATGCGTTTTGATGATATTTAAACATTTTCCTTTGTCTTCAACTGTCTCACAATTTAGTTTATTTTCACTGCATATAAACAGATCTACTCTCGCCCACCAGCGGCCAAGCGGTTAAGTCGATGAATACTGGTAGCTTGACCTTGGTTCGATTCCAGGCGAAAGGGCCGGCTGCATGTATGCTTTCGTGATTTTTCTCCGTGTGTAACGTCTGTAGGAGCCAGTTTCCCTTAGAAAGTCTTCCACGAAGGCATTCCATCGCTTAGAGAGATAACCCTTGTATGCTGTGCCGTAATCAAATAACCAAAACCAAACCAAGATCTTGTCTAAAGAGTATAGCAGATAAAAAACTGTATCATGATTGCTGCATATAAAATACACAGCACCTTTTTTATTGTTTATTGATCATTCCTCATCAAAGTTAATAATTTGTAATTTTAAAGCAAAACGAAGTAATTAAATTTTAAAAAATAACATGAATTTCTCAAACAAAATAATATAAGCGAAACATCATATTTTCTCTGAAATTTCTTCAAACTGTCAGAAGATCATTATACTCTAGCATGTTTTGAAAGACTTGTTTAGTTTTCTTACGGTTCAGCTTAGCGGCGAAGACAGTCATAATTTCTTTCAATTTTAAATATCGTTCAATTAACAAAATTTCATTGCAAAAGATTTCAAGAAAAGGACTGTACTTTTCCATAGCATGAGTAATACAGTCTAATTTCAATCGTCTAGCTAATAATAGAATTAAGACAATTTCTTTTAATTTAGTAAGATGTATTCTGTAATTATGTTAAATTTTCTATCTCATAAGTACTCTGAAGCACATAGTTTAAAAATATCAATTTATTAAGAACAAATGGAATTCTATAAACTGAATCAGTGCCACTCTAGAGAATAAATATCGGTACATTTTTGTCAAAGCGGTCACTGCATAAGCATTTGGTATCATTTGGAGCTTGTGTGTTGCAGATTGAGTGATTAAATCTGCCAGTTTTGGCGACTAAGCTTGGTGGCCGCTTTAAGAATCTAAGTATCTTCAAAGATAAGAACACTTAAATAAATAGGAGAAATAGCACGAGCCGATTTCTTCCTAAAGAATTCGCTAATTAACTAGATGCTTAAGATCTTTGAAAATTTAAAAAAATTATAATAAAGCCAATAACAACAATAATAATAGAGGGAAACAGAACCTGGACACAAGGGGCAGCACACTCCACTTATAGTGATAGGATTCGGACAGGCAGGAAGACTACAGGCTAGCTTATGACATGTAACTGTTCCATTCTACGAAAATAAAATTAAGATATTAAGTATCATGTGTAATAAATTTATATTATTACTATTCAGGTATTATAATATATCAGACATTATTATTTATATTTAACATCCAGATAAAAACCCATAATGATATAATAGCTAAAGGCTTTGGGTAACTGCTCTTTTTTTAAATGCACCTTTCATTGCTACAAATAGGACAGTTAAAGCTAAATGCACATGTAATGGTAAATCAGTAAAGATAAATGACTAAATGTCTCTTCTAAGAATCATCGCAGTTTCATAACCAAAAATTTAACGAATGGGTGTGTAAAGCTTAGTTATTATAATATGACAGTATTTTCACGTAATGATTCTTAGTACAAATGCAATTTATACGGTCCCTGTGGTAAAGCAGCCTCAAAAATTAGAAAAAAATTAGAATTAGAATATTTCATCTTTATACAGATGGAAATACGCCAATTAAACTCAGTTAAAATTTCAGCAGTATATATGAAAAAACACATGTTTATCTAATTTAACGAGCTACTTTAAGTTAAGTTTCTTTTCTCTCATTCTTGCTTTCCATTTTCCTTCCAGAATGTAAATTTTAGTTCGCACGTTATCAAATGAGGCAGAAAGAGATAGTATTTAAAGGGAGGTTTTAGATTGCTTAAACAAAGTGTGTTCTACCTGGTGAAGGCCACGTTACTAGTAAAAGGTTTACGACAGCAGTCTGTCTTTGGCGTTGTTTTAGTCTTGCCAATAATGCTTGTAACGCCAGTACAGGTTTAAGCCAACTTGCGCTTTAATCATTTCAATGATGCCTTTGGACTAAATTAAGATATAATTAGTTTAATTTGAATTTTTACTTTTGAATTACGCGGTAGATGTTGACTGGTTTTGTAAGCACAAGAAGTGCCTTCTGTTTAGCTATTTGAGTTCTTAATAAAAGGCTCTTTTACATCTTTCTTACGTTCTCTGTTTCCTTACAAAACATAGCGAAATTCGTTTAGTTCTGCAAGAGTCTTGACTTAGTGTATGCTTCCCCAAAAGGTGACACTCTAGAACATCATTAGATAATTTATATAGAAGCATGGGTTTAAAATTCCCATCAATAGAAACCCTAAAATCCGAATTTTTTCTGCTTAGCTTTACTGCTATTATAATTAATCGAATATCCTTTTTAAAGAGCGAAAGTGGATTAGTTTAAACATTTGACAAATATTTTCGGGGCCGATTTTGAATATTACAAAACCTTTTTTCTAAACAGTAAAAACAATTCAATTCGGGAAATTCAGGACTTTGCACACAAATGTACCTTTAATTCTCTTAAATCTATAACTGGATTCTTTACAACAAACAAACAGCTTTTACAGTTACAGTCCAAAAATTTCTCTAAATGGTCACCTCTTACAGTGTTAGAGGAGTCCCAAATATCTTGTTTTTGTCCTTGACTCTGAAATCGCATGTAATAAGCACATCATCTACTGGTATATAGGGCCAGAAAGAGGACTGAAAATTTTGAAATTTATTTCTGGCTGTAACTGAGGCCTTGACGTCAAGATATATTTATATACAACTTATATATATATATATATATATATATACATATAAACTTATATTTGCCTTATAAGATCAATTATTGAATATGGTTTTCAAATTTTCAAATCTATCATGCCGCTTCAAATATAGATCTTCAAAAACTGGAAGGAGTACAGCTCAGTGCAGCATGCCTTCTTACATGCCTTCAAATTTTCAAATCTATCATGCCACTTCAAATATAGATCTTCAAAAACTGGAAGGGGTACAACTCAGTGCAGCATGCCTTCTTACATGCCTTCACGACAATGCTCCAGCTAATATCGTTCTCTATGAGGCTGATTTGCACCCTTATCTTACAAAATACTTAAGCAAACTTTTAAGTTTTCGTAATCAACATCGTATTGCAATGTTTTTGATTGGTTGGCGAAATAATCAAAGATTAAACAGGAGTAGTTCCTTCAGTCAAGCTAAGAAATTTAATGTTTTGGAGTCTTATGTTGAATTCAGTCCTTTAAAATCGCATTCCCTATGGACTGATTGTCTGGTGTAGTCTTTCATACAGAGTTATTGACTAATCTTAGTAAGTTCTCTCAACATCCTGAATATTTAAGACACGATTCTCTGGAAGTGATTAATAGAATACCTGCTGGGGCAGTTCTGATATATACAAACGGCAGTAAGAATGAGAATGGACACACTGGTAGCGGGGCTTTCATTAAATATGACGTGGAAGGAATCTCTCTCAAGCCTAGAAATACCGATTCTTGTTCCGTTTTCAGCTTTGAATTGATTGATATTGATATAACTCTGGAATGTACATTTTAGAGCGACAATTTATCCGTGCAAACCTGGATCTTTACGGACAGCTGAACTGAAAAAATATTCGAGACCTGAAAGGAATTAAAGTCATTGCAAAACTCAAGGCCCTATCCCATTCTTCTGTTCTCTGTCTACAATGGATACCAAATCAAGGAAATCTAAAATATAATGATATAGCTGATAAGACTAGCAAAGGAGTTTCTTCCATGCCTCAGGTTTATGCTGCACCTTTGACCTACCTTGAGCTATGCTCGAGAAGAAAGGCTTTAATTAACAATTCTTCGAGACGCCTATGGTATCTTAGTACAGGTCCTGGTACTACTATTGGCTTCAAGGGTAACAGGAAGGACTAAAAGTCTCTGGCTCAGTTAACTTCAGGACATTTAAGGACCCTCATATTCCTGTGGTACTAAAAATTTTCCAACTTGAGCTAAATGTAAAAACCATGAAGCTTCTGCGCAACGTCTACTTAGTTGTGTTGCTTTGGTGCGTGAAAATTTGCTGAAGAGACTTTTTCCTGTTGGAAGTTAAGATTGGCTGCTAAGAAGGCTAATGACCTTACGGATCTGATCTGATTCAGATCAGAGGGATTAGTAAGAAGCAGAAGACCTATTTCTAAAGTCTGTGAACCAATAAGGAACGA
>KK121995.1:220814-248980 GCA_000611955.2 Stegodyphus mimosarum
AATAATAATTTAAAAAATAAAATTTAAAATGTGAATCCTGGCCAGTATGGAATAACCACATTACAAACGCTAAATTCTAATTACAAATTACCATACTGCTTAGAATCATATATTGTAAAAGCTTTTGTTAAATTTATCATATCGCTGAAATTCAAATAGTATTCATCTTATATGAATATTACGCCTTCTTACACTAATTTTATTTTCTAGTAATTGTAATGTAGGCAAAACACTGTTAAGTATTAACCCTCTGAGTCACAGAGCCTTTTGGATTTTCTTATGAAGTCTTGTATTAAAACCGTCTCTATTAGCTTAATTTTTATAATACTTATTTTAGTCACTGTTTTCCAAAATTTCTATTCCTTAAGATGATATTTACATTATTAAAGAAAGTAAGGAACCAAAACACCTTAAATTATTGTTTAAAATATACTAAGGGACAAAAAAATGCCATGACCGGGTAAAGGAGATCACGCCATTCAGAGAGCTTAAAACAAACTTAATTATGAACTATACCTCTGAGTTTGATAAACGTAAAAATCGTTATGAAGAACATACATGAAATATCATATTCCTTTATCGGGTTTTACATAATTAGAAACTTGTAATTAGTCAAATAACGTCAATATAAAAACATAAAGCAATTTATTGCTATGTCTGAAGTGACTACAAAGTCTTGAGAAGGTTTAAACAATCTTTTTATTCAAACAGAGTTAGGAACATAAACTCATTTTTTTGTACTAACAATATCAGCCGCGTGGTGATGCAACTAGACAGAACAGTCAAATTTAAGTTAAATGTGGAGCAGTAGTCAAAGTCTTCACAATTTTATATTACTTAACGCTCGCGCAGTAATTCTACCGGAGCGTCAATATCAAAGTATTGGCAGTGATATAATGCAAAACCGAATAATTAAAGCTATCAGAGCTGGCAGGAAGCAGACAGAAACACGCCACTCTATCTTAAAATCCAAAAATCTCAGTTTAGATACTACACTCACGTTTGTGAAAATTGCAACACCATAAAGGACTTACGCGAGTGAGCTGAAATTTTCAGGAAATGCAAAGTAGCGCATGATATGCAAATGATTAGAATTGCAAATCCGTAGCGCATGCGTATGCTGAGCAGCGCCCTCTGAACGGCTGATGGATCCGAATAAATAGACGGCTGTAGCGAGGCGTGTATGGTTATCGGTGGTTATCTGCTAGTGGTAAACGTTAACTCAATCTGTACTTATGCCTCGTCGACGAAAGAGAGCGAGATTTGAACAACTTACAGAGTTTGAACGAGGGAGAATCATCGGCCTTCGTGAAGCTGGATTGTCGTATCGTGCAGTAGCCTCTCGTGTGCAGCGTAACAGCAGCACAGTGATGCGCGTTTGGAAGCAGTGGACGGACGAGTGTCGGACAACTCGGAAATCCGGGAGTGGACCCCGAAATGTGACGTCAGCTCGCGATGATAGACACCTGGTCCGCATGGCGCGGACGGACCGTACAGCTTCCTCTAGACAATTGGCAGCACTGTGGTCAATAGCTACAGGTGTTTCATTGTGTGCTTCATCAATTCGTAGACGTCTGCTGCAGTGTGGACTGCGCGCACGGACTCCTTTATACAGGATCCCCCTAACGCACGACCATCGCCGCCTGCGGCTACAATGGGCCAATCAGCATAGAGACTGGCGTGCTGATTGGCAGCATGTCGTGTTTTCTGACGAATCCCGCTTTAATTTGTGGTACCATGATGGCCGCATTCGTGTCAGACGCTATGCCGGTGAACGCCACCTTCCGGAGTGCATTATCGAACGCCACAGTGGACGAACACCCGGAGTTATGGTCTGGGGCGCCATAGCATATCATAGACGATCTCAATTGCTACGAATTGTGGGCAATCTGAACAGCAACCGGTATATCCGTGAAGTTCTACAGCCCGAAGCTGTTCCCTTCCTTCAAAGCTTGCCAGGCGCTGTATTTCAACAGGACAATGCCCGCCCTCATACTGCTCGGATTGTTAAATCCTTCTTTGCAGCGCAGCAGGTACAGCTGCTTCCTTGGCCTGCGTGTTCCCCGAATATGTCGCCAATTGAACATATGTGGGATGTCATTGGTCGGCGTCTTGCTCGTGATCCTCGTCCTGTTGCGTCTGCAGACGAACTTTGGGTACGCGTACAAACGATATGGAATGCTCTTCCTCAGTCAGACATTCAAACTTTGTTTGACTCCATGCCACGTCGTGTAGCAGCACTTATTGCGGCGCGTGGTGGCCACACAAAATACTGATTCTGATCTCTTGTTCTTGTTTGTTTGCTTTGAACATTTAATCATTTATTTGTACCACTACCACTCAACTGTGTATTAAATTGCATTCAATTATGACGATTCCTTCTTGGTGTTGCAATTTTCACAAACGTGAGTGTATGTCATTTGCATTCTGGTGAGGGCACGGAAAGGAGAAATTATGGTAAAGACTGAAATTATAAATAATTGGCTAATTTAAATAATATCGTTACAACATGGTTCATTACAATTATATAAAGACATCTGAAATCTAAATTAATTTTGATTAAGCAACAAGTATTTACTTTGCATCATTGCAATATAAACAATGATAAGGTTCACAAATCAGAGATAAGATAAAATTTTAAATACCATTTTCAGAATACATTTTTTTAAATTACATAGTCTTCAGTTCTTTTCTTTCAATTACATTTTTTAAATAATAACAAGACTAGATAAAAGATGTTACCTTGCAAATACATTCATCGCAGGGATATTCTGGAGAAATAAAACGTTCTTGATTAGTATAATTTCTTCCTGCATAGGAGCATCCATCACACAATGGACAACAATTGGATTCATTTGAAATGGGATGGAGACACTGAACGCAAGACAGCTTTTCACAAGCAACTTCGCCTTTCTAAAAGAAATGCGTTCATGGTAATTATTAAATCTACAAAACAAAAACAGACATGCAATGAATGGAAAATTCTAATCTACGCTTGATGCATCTCTGAAACTTTCAGTATAATGAAGAAAAGTAATATTTTAAATGTTGAGCGATTAAAAGTTTTATTTCTTGTTTTGGGAAACCAAACAACTAATTCCAGCACAATCAGGAAAATTTCATGTCTGAATTTTAAAACCAACATAAAAGTAAAAACTTGATTAGCACAAAATGTTAGATATTACTGAATGTATTTTAAATTTTATTACTATTGTTTCCATGTTCCTTTATATTAATTAACCAGTTATTTTATGTTTTGGATCTTTACTGTCACTTCTTCCTTCCGTTTTATGCCAAAATTCGAATTTAGTACGCGTGTATTTAAGGTTAGGTCTTTAGATTATAAGACAAAGTACATTCTGCCTTTTGAGGCCACGTTACTAACTTGCTAGATAAGATAAGATTTGCAGTCTTTGGCCTTGCATTATAATTACTGATGAGTTGATATCACGCCAGTTAAATTTGGAGACCAATTTCGTCTTAATTGACTTGTGTAACCCTCGGGTACCAGTCTATTTGAATTTAAATTTTACATTTGAACTTATTGTACTTTACGTTATCTCGCCACAAGTGATTGGTTGAGTTGTAGGCATAATGTGTGCCTCTGTTCTTATTTAGTTTTAAATAAAGGGTCTTTTACACTCTTTGCAAGTTTCAGTTGTTACTCAGCGATAATTCGCTTAACGTCTATCACGTATTGCGATATTTTCGATGATTGCAAATGAAACTAAACTCTAGAGTGGCGTTCGAACGACCATATCTCAAGAAAGTTCAAAGTTTAGTTTGCCCCCCTCAACACTGCACGCTCCTCCGGCATCAATAAGTCCCATGGAGGGATTTGGATACATCCTGGATACGATGAGAGCATCCATGAAAGCTGCAGAGACTTTTGACGGAACAATTTCCGTAAACACATTTTGGAACAACTGAACTCGCATCTTTTGCTTCATCCAGTTGGAGAAATACAAATGGTTACCATAGCAACTGCCGCACTTCGAGGATAGGCACTAGGCTGGTACAGATTATTCGGTAACTATTTATTAGGAGAACCAGGCAGCGATAATTATAAACTCGAAGCATTTGAAACCGCTCTGGTAAATGTTTTTCACGTGGTGAAAGATAGGGCGAAACTGGAAGCAGAATCATTCAGAAGATATCAGATTAAGGCCAAAGGGCTGCCGAAATTTATATTACGAAAAACTACAATTGGTAAATTTATTGTCGGGGAAAAAAGCCGATGCAGAAGTCATTCCAATTATACTGCCTAGATCATTACCCCAAATCTAGGACTTCTCCAAATTGAGGAACCCGAGTACATTCGAGAGTTTGTTTGAAGTCGCAATAAAGTTTGGAAGCAGGAGAATTTCAGAAAGTAGGCGTACATCAGCATATGGTCAGAGGTCGAACAGACAGTTTTATAGGCTTGTAGGGGAAGGAAGATTTCGGCTTGACGGTAATCAACGTTTACGAGGTAGAAAGAAATTTCAACCATGAATGGCGATCACCATGAAAAAACGCAAATGAGAAAACAGGGGAAAGAAGGCAATAAGAATTCAAACTAATAGAATTTAAACTAATAAGGGGTATTGAAAGTGAGACTGTACAGTTAGCCCGGAGGCAAGAAAATTCCTCTAGAATTCAAGTGAATACGATATCTATAAAAAATGTGGCTTCGCCTGAAGTACAAATATTGTTAAATAATGTGAGAGTGGACGCATTATTAGACACAGCGGCTCAAAGGATTTTTTTTGGAGGAGAAAGAGCTTTTCTAAAACATTTTAGAAAATAGAGAAAGTTTGGATTTGAAGGAGCAAAATGTATTGATGCGTAAGGCAAATAGTGTACATGTGTAAGAAAAGTCACAATACGCGTCCAAGCAAAAAATGTACTTTGTTATGAAAAATCTACAAACTCCAGTCATTTAATTCCCAGTAATTTTTTAAAGGCGGCGGAGGCAAAAATTAATTTCCAGGAAGCCACGCATGAAGCTGGATATGAAGGAAGTTGAGAAGAAAGAAACACACCCTCCCGCCTTTCCACCTCATCTGAATACACGCGAGTTAGAAATTAGCATTCTGGCAGGAAAACGGAAAGCGAGAATAGCAGAAAAACACTAACATAAAATAACTTTAAATGAAAATAAATTAATACTCTACAGATTTATTGGGCCCATACCCACGTAGTGAAGTAAATAAGATCAGGTACTTACTCGTTATGGAGGATCATTTTTCGTAGAGGATAAAAATAGTTCCCCTCAAAAAAGCGTCCGCTAGAACTGTGTCAGATTCTTTTCCAGTTTATTTTAAAGTGCGTACATTAAAAGTAATTTCGGAAAATAGCAAACGATTTTTAATCAAATCTTTGAGGATCTATGCTGGGCTTTGTATATGGGTTTTATAAGCGGTTCCTTATCGACTGCAGTCAAATATTGCAAAGCGGATAAATAAAAAAATAGTTAAGATTATTCGTAGCTGCGTAGAGAATTATCATAATTGCTGGGATAGCTGTGTCAACGAGTTGGTATTTGCTTTGAGGACGGCTAAACATGATACCACTGGGAAGACGCGAGCTGAATTATTTCTTAAGAAAAAGCCAGTCTGGACAACTATTTTTCGTTCTAAAGGGGGCTCCGGAATTTAAAATCGCAGATATACAGAAGTTAGTCGACGAAGCTATCCGTAATTCAGATGTTGCAAGGAAAAATCTAAAATTACACTATAATAAGATACGCCACGAGTGCAATTTTAAAATGGGAGATAAAGTTCTGAAAATTAAATGTTCTCTTTCCTGTGCACCTGAAGATAAAGTGAGAAAATTTTGCCCTAAATTCAAAGGCCCAGTCTTCATCGAGCAAATACAAGAATTCGTTGGGTAGAGAGAACGTTGTGGAAAACATTAATGAATTAAAGGAATATTATGAGCGAGCTGATATGCCCCTTCTAAAAGATATTTTGCAGGAATCCCATTCCGAGAGAAATGCAGGGCCAACGGGAAAAACCGTAGGAGCTTCATTAAATTCCAGAATGCAAGTTCCGGTAGGGAAAAGACTGGGTGCCGCAAACAGAGGACAAAAGAAAAAAAACTAAGGTTCGAAGAATAAAAAAAAGACAGCTGACGAAGAAAAGGGGCCCAGGACTACGAGGTAATAAAGCCATAAGGTAAAAAAGGAAACTGCAACAATCTACTAAGCCCAATGAGCGTCCAACGAAGGATCAGCGCCAGCTAAGGGATCAACGAACAAGACCTCAGTTGCTATGTAAGGAGACCAGCAAAGTACCTTCAACGTAACAGCGACACCGAAAGGGGCCATGGGAGGAATCACCGCAAATGAGAAAAGGGCGCAAGAGCGAATGGACAGTTCCGGTGAACCAACCAAGGAGTTTTCAGGAGAAACAAAGTTAATACAAGAGGAAGAGGCCGGTGATTTCGAAATTTCCTGAGCGGCAGGGAAAGTTTTTAAGATTCCGTGAAGAACCTATGAATGGAAATGGTCAGAGCAGGTGGAAAGCGATCAAAGGCATCATCGGAGAGTGAGGATCAACCAAGCTGCTGATTATCCAACATGTTCATCGCCAACCGGTTGAGCGACTATCAGCAAAGAAAAAGATAAGTGAAATTTAATATCTTCAGGTATTCAGTTTTGGGTTTATATCGAAAAAGCAACAGTTGTTATTTAACTTAAGTTCGGCCTCAAGCGAGAACATTTCAATTTCGTGATGTAGAAAGAAGCTTTTAATTTAATTATGAATTTATCGCAATGGTTTTTAGTTTAATCTAAGAATCAGAATGTTGATTTGTTTTCTGAGAGACTGATATTTGAGACAGTTTGGCGTATTTGTGGAATAACTTTACGCAACTTTCGTACATCTGATGTAAAAGTGTAAACTGAAAGATTTTTCTCAATGAAAATGAATTGTATAGGATTCATGAAGTATGTTTGATAGATTAGTTTTATAAATATAAAAGTTTCTGTTAAACTATGTGTTAACGCAAAAGTAAATGCTCGCATACTTGTAAAAGCTGAATTCCTGATGTGTGAATAAAATGTTTAAGTGCAGACTAGCAAAATAAGATAAAATAAGTTAAAGCTAGAGGTGTGCATGTAATTAAAATTTAGGCTTTCCAGACAATACTAAAGTTTAACGAGAACTTTAAGCTTAGCACATTAGGAATAGATTTGAATTTAAGTTGCTCTTGAGGTTTAGTGGATCTAAGTTATTAACATATAGGATTTCGGTCAGATTGTAGTATTGAAATATTTGTACAAGAACGCACGCTATTCCACTCAGTACATTTTGCTGAAGAACAGAGAATGTGAAATATAAATTGTAGAGTAACTGGAAAGTGTATAAAGTTGAACTGAAAAGGAAAATTATGTAAATTGTGTTAGCTATTTTGCTGAAGTATTTTTCCACCCAGATAACGCGAAGATGAGCAGATGCTGATAAAAATTAAAATGTATTACGAAAAATTGTCTTGTGGAGACTCATTTGTAATGCTTTTTATGCTTAGATTGTAAGTTTATTAGCTTGTAAAAAGTTCGCGCTTGTTTAGTTTGAAATTTAAGATTTTACCAAGGTTGTTAAAGACCTTCTTTGCGATTACTTGAATTCAGGTGAGGAAAGATGTGAGTTTCCTTTATATTAATTAATCAGTTATTTTATGTTTTGGATCTTTACTATGACTTCTTCCTTCCGTTTTCCAGCCACAATGCAAATTAGTTCGCAGGTATTTAAGATGTGGTTTTAGATTGTAAGACACAGTGTGTTCTGCCTTTCGAGGCCACGTTACTAGCTTGCTAGATAAGATACGATTTCCAGTCTTCGGCCTTGCATTTTAATTGCCTTGCATTTTAATTGCATTAAGTAAGTTGATATCCACGCCGGATAAGATTTCAGCTAACTTCGCGTTAATTGATTTGTGTAGCCTTCGGCTACTGGTTTATTTGAATTTAAATTTTACTTTTAAGCTTACTGTACTTTAAGTTATCTCGCCCTAAGTGGTTGGCTGAGTTATAAGCACAAAGTGCGGCTTCTGTTTTTATTTAGTTTTAAATAAAGGGACTTCTACACTCTTTGCAAGTTTCAGTTGTTACTTTAGACTCTGCGATAATTCGCTTTACTTCTACCAAGAAATTGAACACTTTGGATGATCAGAAATAGAACTATACATTGCATTGTTTTCTCAACCTGTTATTTCTTCAATCTGAACAGTTTTTCAAGCACGATAGAATGCAAATCCTAAACAACTTTAACTATGTTTGTAAAATATAAATTAAAAACACTTTTATAGACGTAACAGTAGTTTTACCTACTTTGGTGTCACAGCATATTATTTTTTACCATAACTTATTGTTTTATTTTCTATATTATTAGAGTTGTTTAACATATTCTTTAAATTCATACATTATTTGTGTTATAGATTTATACTACTACGTCTAAGGAGTTTAAAGTTATTGGCTTACATCGATTGCTTAATTCACACTTCACAGTCAGGTGTTTAGAAAATAAGATGTAGAAGAATGAAAATAAGCAATTCTTACACAAAGAAAGTGTAAGCAGAATTTAAAAAAGCATGATTATTAAGTAAATTATTACCGAACAAAGACACGTTTCACGAGAGTTCATCGGATTTGTGAAATTCGTTCCATCCACATAAATGCGCCCAAGATACTGGCAATTTATGCATTCTAAACAGCACGGGCCGAAGGCTGGGTGTGAGCATGTAGTATCAGCACATTTCTTTACACTGCAGTGAACATCTCCGGCCTAGGAACGAGAAAATTGTTAGAGTTTCAAGATATGTAAGTACTATGCAGACGCATTCACAATAAGATTCAAACTTAATGACAATATTTTCAAACGTTAAAATCACCAAGCAGATAGTAAAAGATAATACCATTTGGTCACAATAACCGTTTTTTAACTACTACTTGCTATAAGCAGCTTATAAATAAAGGTACTTTGTCTAGAAATTGCTACAAGCAACTTTTAGGCATTGTACTTTATTAATGTTCCGAGCAACTTCTAGATATAGTACTTTTGCTGATAATCCATTTTTTAAAACAAACCTCAGTTACCTAATAAATTGCTATAGAGAATCAGTTTGGTTGCACACTTTGACAATGGAGTGGGGTTTTACTTATTTAATTCTAAAGTTCTAACTTAGAACCCCACGAACACTAAGAAGCGAATAATCGCTTAAGTGTGTGAACAAAACTGTAAGACTTAAGGAGGGTTCACAACCCTTTATTTTTCAGTATATTTACAATTAGTTCCTACTTGGAACTTTACGCAAAGCCTCCACTCGGGCTTAAACTTAAATAATAATGAATTTAAATTAAACTAAACTAAAGTAACTTAACTAAGTTATCTGAAAGGTATAGCCGAAGTTATCAGGAATCTAACTAGTTGGCCCCTAAGTATTAATTAAATCGGCGAAGCTAATCAAGGACCTAAGGTATGGCCCAGCGTAGTAACTAAGAGAGAAATTAGCCAAAGGCAAACATGCGTTAGTCAGGGAATCAGACTCGCTCTCTAGAAGTCGGTGAAGTAACGACTTAAATAGTACTCTTTCTCATTTGTATTTACTGTGTTTCTGAAATTACATTCTGGCAGGAAATTGAAAGCTGAAATTAGAATAAGATAGGAAAGCTACAAAACTTAAAATAACTGTTAATAAAGTTAGGATAAACCTTACAAATTTAAGCACCAGAATAAGTACTAAAGTCGAGTAAAAATAATTATTGTATTGCGAAGCAGCATGGAAAACATTTCAAAGTGGAACTTTGTAGAGATAAAACCTAATTTTAAAAAGGATTGTAATCGAGATTGCAAAAAATATATATAGAAGTATTCTTATAAAAAAAGTGAATAAAAGTAAGCAATCAGTTGCGAATCTAACACAAACCATATGTTTCGAAATATTACACTTTAATTTTTCAGTTTTTTTCATTAATTAAAATATTATCATATTTCTGAATTAAAATGTGGCAAAGTAACGAGTTTCTTTTATTCATTAAATTGATATATTTTATTAAACGAATAGTATGAAATGAATAATAAAGCGCACGAAGATTTTACGCATTATTTAAAATAACTTGTATACTGCTCCTGTAAAGAAGCATCATAGTAATATTTCTTACTGGAAAATGAACTAACTTATTGAATGCAATATAATAGTTTTAATAAGATTGGAAGTTTGGAAAGTGAACTCTCTAAGCAGTGGAGTAAATCGGGGGCGGCAAGGGGAGCATCTATCCTCAGGCACAGCATTCAAGGAGAGTCGAATCAATTTTACGAAATTTTAGGACGTGTTTTCTATTCTTGGCAAACAGGAGGGTGCGCGAAATCTTTAGCTGTTCCCGGTCGCTGAAAACCCCAGCTACGGCTCTAAGATGCTATTATCTGCAGAATATCTAACTTTTCTTCCTTTCCTTAATTTAAGGTTTTATATTTAAAAGCGTTTTACTAAAATTTATTTTAAATGCTGAATAAATAGGTGTAATAAATACAAGATTTACCTTTAAAGCCCCTTACATTTATATTTTCCGAAAATAAATTGCTTGTTTCTGAGATATTTTGTTGAGACAATTTTATTTACTTAATTCCATGTTTTATATATCAGTTGTAAATTAAAATAACATTAATACTAAATATATAATTTAAAAGCATGAACACATTGTAGTAATTTTTTGATGATTAAATCATTCTAGCTCCTTGCCAGTTGGTTTGTAAACAGACAGAAAATAGAAGATTCATCACAAACAATCCAGTTCTAAAAATTTAATTTAAAGCAAAACTTTCCTTTAAATAAAAGCAAAATTACCAGGCATGTGCACTCTTGACAAACATCCACCGAATGAGGAAAAACTGTGCCAATGTCATATTTCTTTCCATTGTATATACAGTTGTTAGAACAATATGGACAACATGATTCTGGGTCATCTATCACATTGATACAATTTGGTGGTTCACATGGCTTCTTAGTGCAATAAACATCGCCCTCCTGTAATACATTATAGAATATTGTTATTCAAATAGATTTCTGGGTATTCTATATCTCATTAGGTAAGAAAAGGCTGTAACAATGTGAAACAACTAAAATTGTTTTTATATTTGTATTTGTCAAATGCAAAATTTGTCTGAAGAGTTCCTAGGAAACAAAGTTGTGTTACTGTTTTAATTCAGAAAGGTTTATTATCATTTTAATGCAATTTTTTCTGTTTTTCTATACCATCATTCTGACTTACATATGACTCTTACAAATCGAGTCGATTATTAAATAGAAATAGAGCGGAAATTCAGCTACTGGTGAATTTTTTTTGTGGCTGATGGCTTAAAAAAGAAAGACAAGTTTATGAATATTAAGATAAATTATAACTTATAACTACTTGTGCTGTGGATGTAGAAGTGCTTAAAAGTAGTTAGATTTTACAAACTATTAAACATAAAAATTTTAATTTCTATTGAAGTTTATGACTCCGTGGAAATGTAATTTTGATCACGACAGTAAGCAATAAGGCTTTGATAAAGATGGTGTTTCTAGCAAATCGTCATCAGCAGAGCTTTATACATCTTAAACATTCTAGCTTAGGTCGTGATTCTTACCTTTCTTAAACTTAAAAATTTATAAATTACACCAAACTGAGCTTTAAGTAATATGAAACTAAAATTTTCTGACTAAAATAAATGAAGTTCTTTACTGAATGAATGATTAAGATAAAAAAAGTACTGACTTTATATTCCGTGAGAATTTTGACATTTACATAATGGCCGTATAATTTTTATTGATAAAACATTTTTACATTTTACACATTAGGTAAAACAATTCAAAATCTCAAATATTATACGCTTTTACAAATTACGATGAATCTAAAATGTTAATTCTAGTTTCCCATGAAAATATTTAAAATTTAAACCTCACAAAATTCAGTTTTGAATTGATATCAGTTTTATTATAAAACTATATGCAAAGACGACTGAGATGCAAATTTCTTCAAGGAGAAAAAATATTCTCCTTTTCCATTAATTAAAAAGAACACGTGTCAGCTTTCACGGAAATCTATACATTTTCTCTTAAAATTCGTTATCATTCTAAAATTCACTTTTCTCAAAATTTTTCTTTAAATTAGAATAATACATAGTGAAACATTTAAAACCCAAACATGTGCTTGATTTCTTTTTTCTCTTGCAGACTTTCTAACACTGCTGAATAACGTGTAAAAGAGTATCACGCCAACTTGAACTTTAATATTAGATGAAATTCAAACGCCCAGTGGTCATTAAGTTTGGAAGGGAAAACCTATTTGCATTTTGGAAGACTTTGACAGAGATCTCTCTTCTTCAAGTATCAAAAATGTTTTACTTAAATTATAATATAGATACAATTACTTAGGATTCGGTAATGAGGAACTCGTGACAGAGCCGCTAGAAAAGCATGAAGTCTCTTTTAAAAAATGAATAGCAATCGAAGATCGAATTTTATTTATTCAAAATATACAAGAAGAAGAGGCAGCCAAATTTCTATTAGATAACATTCTTTTATTGCAGAATATATCTGAAAATAAGAAAATGTAAGTATATTTTTTCAAGTAAAGTTAAGGTACAGATATATGAAGAACAAATATACAACTTCATATATATATATGAAGAACAAATACTCAGGAATTTTAGTAAAATACTCATTTTGTGTCTTTTGTAAACTTAAATAATTTATTTCGAATGTTTAACGTATTTTAGAGCTTGCTTTTACAGTTATTCATGAGTTGAATAATTTAGGAACACGTTTTATTGTCATGTTTACAGGCATGTTTATTGCCAAATTTATCCTGTTTTATTGTCGTATTTTATGCGAAAGGATGCGTGAAATGCTTCATGTAAAGTGAATTTTGGCTAGAAACTAAGATTATAGAGCTTATGTTTTTAAACTTTAAGTGAAGAATTAATACCTCACAAATGCATGTTTCACAAGAGTTCCGTGGATTTGTGAAATTTGTCCCATTCATATAGAAGTTCGTCGCAAACTGGCAGTTTAAACATTCCAAGCAGCATTCTCCTAAAGCTGGGTTTTGGCATATTACTTCAGAACACTCCTTTTCTACACAGTGTACATTTCCAGCCTATATATAAAATGAAATTTCATGATGAAAGTCAAAATTTTTATATTAAAGAATTTCGAGAAATAACTAATAAACAACAGGAATATACCGTACTGAAACACATAAAATAGGCGCACATGAAAATGAAAATGACATTAGGTTGCCTTTGCGGGAATTTTTAACTACTTTATAACGCATTTATCCGGCCTTCTTAACATGTCTTCGTGGTGTAGTGGTAAGTACACTCGACGCGTATTCAACAGGTCCGTGGTTCGAGTCCCGGAGAGAGCATTGTTCATTTTTCATGTCTCCTGCTTCGAAATAACCTAATGTCTCTACAGTGATTCCCGAACTGAAAAAGGTGGTAGATGATGATTCTTCACCACCAGGATTTGGCGACGGGTCCCCTGATCCCCAGTCGCCCTTTAAAAAGGGGAGTATATAAGGTATTTCTCCGCCTTTTTAGCATGTTTTCGTGGTGCAGTGGTCAGCACGCTCGACACGTATTCGAAAGGTCCGTGGTTTGACTCCCGGCGAAGGCATTGCCCATTTTTCATGTGTCGTACTTCGAAATAACTGAATGTCTCTACAACTTATAGAAATTAACTGAGCCCATTTAAAAGAACATTTATTTATTAACACATTTAGCGTTCGCTTCTCCTTAGCTCTGCATTGGGCATTTTTCAAAGTACTTAGCGGCCAACTAATTACTGTATTCACAAGGTATTGCTCAACAAGGTATTGCTTAATAGCCGCTAACCTTACAAAAATAACAAATTAAACAGAATTTTACTTGGTATCTCATGTAAATTACAACTTAATAGAAAAAACTATAACTTAAAAGGTCGGTCTTATAGACGCTAAAAATTTACAATCAACAATTAGATTCGCAACAATGTGTGTCCTTGCCTTTTGTTATATTTTATTTTGGTTTATAAGTAATCAGGAATTTCAGAACTCAAATTTGTTTAAACTGATGTTATTGTAGGTAGATCCTGCAGAAATTTAATTAGAAAGTTGCAGTTTAAGTGTTCAAATCATAATTTTTATATTCGAATCAACTTTCAGCATCACATGTATGGCAGAAAATAATTCAGGCTCAGTATAATTTACTCACAACCTTACCCGATGTCTTTTGAATTCATGCTTAAGACCAAAACTAGGATATTAAAATGTACAGATTATTAAATTCGTTTTCAGATAACATCAGAGTATATTTTTGTCAAATCTCGATGTGCATGCTAAAATTTCTTTATTAAAAATCTTTAATTGAGAGAACATATACGTACCGAGCAGATACAGTTTTCGCAAGGATTTGTCGGATTTATAAAACTTTCTTCATCAAAATAAACATAATCATGAAACTTGCAATTCGAGCATTCCAAGCAACAGTTTCCTGAAGTCGGGTGCGAACAGATAATGTCAGGACATTCTTTCACATCACACAATATTTCTCCTTCCTATAGAACAAAACCACTTAAAAGTAACTCGTAAAACAATCGCAGTGACATCAATGGTAAATTTTTATTTAATCAAAAGTAAATTTAAATAGCAGTTAGTAAGCAATATGAATAGATTCCATTTAGGTTCTTATGCATCCATTTAACATTCCGTTAAAATGTTTCAGAGCTGCAAAAGGAGGGTCTATAAGAAAGCTACTATGCCCTAGCGATTCAAAATATCTGCAACAATTCTAGCGGTAAATTAAAGAAATTATAATTTCAAACGTAGGAGGTGGGAGAAGAAAGAAAAAAAAACAAAATAATGGAAAATTTTTAATCAGTTAAGTTTCAGAATATTTCGCCAATTAAAACGGGAAAATGTACGATTTGCTCGTTAATGAATGAGAGTGAGGGGAGTTAAGAGAAAGGTTACAATTATGTATATGTCTTATATAACACATAATTTTTGGAAAAATAGTAGGAAATCGTATAATTTATTTAATAAGCTAATTTTAATTTATTTTAAATTCTTTTGTTTCCGTTAAACAGTAAATGTTGCATGAAAGTTACCGACAGAAGTAAATTACGTATCCGAACGTTGAAAAAACGTTCCTTTTGATATAAAAAGTATTCTCAAAACACTATCGCGTTACAGTTTTGCTTTCCTCTTTTTTATAACTTTCCTTTTCCTAATTATAATGAAAAAAAGGATCATTTCCTGAATGTAATATTTTTGACAAATAATTTACACAAAATATTTTTGACAAATAATTTACACAAAGTACATCAATAGTGCACAGAATTCTGACTTTTTTCATTTGGCCAAATGAGAACGACAAAAAGAATGAGAAGCATGAGATGATTTTAAGGCGGTGATATGATATCGTAAATTATGAGTAAATTATTATCGTAAATTATGCGTAAATTAGTATCGCAAATTATGCGTAAATTAGTATCGCAAATTATGCGTAAATTATTAATTGGTGTATCGTAAAATTATTAAACTATGCAAACACATTGGGAAAGCATGTATGTTTCAAACTAATATAATATTTCTCCTTATCAATTTCGGAAATACTTTACAGTACTCAATCAGATAATTTCATATTGATTGACTTCTGTTTATCTCAGTTTTCTATGCAAGCCGTATGTTTTTCATAAATACTGAAAGTTCTTGGGTCATTTAAATGCAAAATTGCATCTGTTTGTTTCGAAGAATTTTAATCGCAAATAATCGCAAATAAAATTTAAATCGCAAATAAAGGTAAAATGACAGTTCTGCACTAGAGGGTCACAAGCGTGACCAACGACGTCATATAGAAGTCCTGGTTAGAGGCAGCAATATCAATGACATCACAACGAAGGTCGTAGACAATAACGTCAAGAGTGGAGGTGAGTTGCTCTAAGCTGCTTGTTGAGTTGTATGTCTCCTGCTGCTTCTGCGAGTTTCTTTTTTTCAAAATTGGTAACAGAACAAGACGATTTTTGTTTGGAGGAAATGCTCACGGCGCCTCTATTGACGAAAAAAGAATTTATATTTTGGAAATTTTTTTAAAAAACAAATTCTATCATCCAAAGTGCAGGATCGAACCCTCAAACAAAATGTCTGATCAGCTCAATAGTTTGAATGTTTTAACCATGAAACTGATGTGATAGATCCAGATTTATTTTAAAAGGCTATGTAAGAAAAAGAAATTAGAATCTGCTAATTAATCGCAATTATGCCTGCAATCAGTAGATGTCACTGTTGCGGTGTATTTATATACTGTTTTATATGTCTTTTTATCTTCAATCTACATTTTTAAAGAATATTATAAATTTCCTATTGATTTTACCTTAACGACAGTGGAAATATATCATTTTCACTGTGATATAGATATGAAGATTATTTCACTGTATTATTAAAATGAACTTAACGTATCAGGATCCAGCTGATATTGCAAGCTTTGGTGGCTGCCTCACATCGTGCTGCAGAAGATAAAGTTTCACGAAAGGACAGCAACAACAATCAATGTAAAAACAACAACAATCTACGTAGGCTATTTTTTTTCAACCTCCGATGGGCTATAAAGAAAAGACAGGTGAATATATGAAAAAGATTTTATTACCAAAAGTAAAGTACAATACAGGTTATTTCTCCACATAATCGCTTTGACGACTGAGGCATTTGGCATATCTGTGAACAAGCTTTGCAATACCCTCTTCGTAAAATGTTCCCGCCAGTGATTGGAAGTGAGTTGTGACGGTTTCTTTGAGCTCTACATCATTTTGGCCCCCTTCATCATGCACCCCCTTCATCATCCTTGACCGTCTTCATCATCCTTGATCTTCATCGTCCTTGATCTTCATCGTCCTTGACCCCTTCATCATGCACATCAGTTCGGCCATCTTTAAACTTTCGACACCATTCACGAACAACGCCATCACTCATAAAGCTGTCTCCATACACTCGACTCATTCTTCGATAAATTTCCGCTGCACTGTTCCCTTCTGCCTGGAAGAAACGAATAACAGCTCGCAATTCACACTTGGCGGGAGAACCAATAGCGACAGCCATGTTTACGTGACTGCAACTCAACAAAAAATGGCGTGTTGAACTCGCCATTGACAGAGCGTGTGGAGGGGGAGATGCGCAGTCGCCTACTACGCACACCAACCACCTGCCGTATGCCTAGCCATTATACTGTACGATCGGAGGTTGAAAAAAAAACAACCCTCGTACGTTATCTTCAATCTAAGTAAATATCCTATGTAATATCTACATAACATCTTTCAATCTACATAATAATTTACTATCCTGTCTTCAACCAATGTAAAAATGTACTGTCAGCCGCTCAACCGGTATAGTGGTTAGCGTCGCTGACTGCCGTGCCGAAGGGCTCGGGTTCGAATCCTGGAGAACGCATGGATGTTTGTAAATATATAATGTCGGTGTGGCATTTCGGGAATCTAAATATGCGGCGAGTCGAAAATCCTCTCATGTGGTTTGGTGGAAGGGGAGAGGGGTGGGAGACCCTCGGCTCGGACCCGTCCCTCCCCGGAGTACTCTCCATCAAAATTGAAGGGGGGCACTGAGCCAAATCGCACTGTCACCTGTTAGGTGCTCAAGGTCGTTGCCAACGACAGGCGTAATCTGGTGCTCCTTGACACGAGAATTCTCGTGGGCTTGGGCTGACTCTGTCAGACAAGTGAGCATGAGCAACAACATGTACTGTCAAAGTATGAAAAAGATTTTTTAAAAAATTAATGAATAGTGTGTGCGGCAAAGGCATGGAAAACGTGAAGAAGCATATTTGATGTCCAGCTAGTAAATACTGAGAAGAAAAAAAATAGTAGCAGCTCCGACCTTTCAGAATTTTTTATAACTTGGTTTTTAAAACACACAGCTGAAAAACCCATATACAAGGTTAAAAATACATACAAAAAGGCTACCTACGGAGGCTGAAAAAGCATAGAAATATAAAAGGAAATGCATACAAAAGCTGAAATACAAACAGAAAAGTGATACAAAGGCTGAAAAATTCCATTCACATATACAGACTTATTTATGTAGGATTTATTATACTAGAACTTAGTAAATATGACATGTACAATTTTCATTATAATCGTGTCAAAAGACAATACGGAGAAAAGGAAAAGTTACTTTTTACTGATACAGGTTCTCTCACGTGCGAGATTTTAACTGAAGGTATGTCGCTGATTTAGGGTTTCCATATGCATATGTATGATACATCAGATTATCCGAAGAGTCATTCTCATAAAATTTCAATAATAAAAGGAAAATTGGATGTTTCGAAGACGAAGTGAATTTAGAACCAATAATGGAATTTATAGGACTGACACCAAAAATGTATTCTTTACTGCTGAAGGAAAGTGAGAAGAAAATAGCTAAAAGAGTAAATAGCCATATCATTGTAATAAAACTTAAACATAAAAACTATAGAGATTATCTAGAGGAATCGACATTTACAGAGAACTGCAATATACACTCATGTCCAAAAATTAAGGATAATTCGGAGTCACGCGGAAATCGAAATCTAAAATAAATATATCACCTGTAAAATCACTACACACATCTTCAAGAATCATATGCAAATTTCAGGAAGTAACCAGATGACACCGATGGTACGTCACAATGACGAGAGTGTAAAGGAGTGATATATAAGGAATACAGGCAAAAAAGTAAAATTGTTCGCAGGCGCTTTATAATGATTTCAGTGCAATAACCGAACAGTTATGACACAAAGGACGCATTTGGATGATTTTTTACGCGGTAGAATTATCGGCTGTCTGGAATGTGGGCGTACCCAACTGGAAGTACCAGACGAACTTGGAATTGCAAAGAGTGTCATCTCCAGGCTTTGGCAACAATTCCAAGATGATGGTAATGTGAGTAGACGTTACAGCACAGGTCGCCCCAGAGTTACAACGCCGAATGAGGACCGGTATTTGGCAGTTACTGCCAAAAGAAACAGGCGGAGCACAGCCTCAGACCTGTCTCGTCAGCTCTCTTCAGCCACTGGTACAACAATTTCAAGGCAGACCATGTACAGACGCTTAGGGCAGATTGGTCTATATGCTCGTAGACCTGTCAGATGCGTTCCACTTACTGCAACTCACTGTTGCCTGCGGTTAGCCTGGAGTAGAGAGCATGCATTGTGGACACCGCAACAGTGGGCTTGTGTGATGTTTTCCGACGAGTCCAGGTTTAGCTTGCAGTCTGATTCTCGCCGGACTTTCATATGGAGAGCTCCAGGTACCCGTTACCACCAAGAAAACATCATTGAACGACACCGTTACGGTGGTGCAGGAGTGCTCGTTTGGGGTGGAATTATTCTGGGTTCCAGAACTGACCTGCATGTTCAAATTGGAACCATGACAAGCCAAATCTATCGGGACGTCATTCTGGAACAACATGTACGTTTGTTTCGGGGCACCATGGACGCGCAATTTGTGTTTATGGATGACAACGCCCGTCCTCACCGTGCAAACATCGTAAGCGAATGCCTTCAATCGGAGGCTATCGCCCGTATGGACTGGCCAGCATTCTCACCGGACTTGAATCCAGTAGAGCACGTGTGGGACATGCTTGGCTGACGAGTTGCAGCCGGTCAACCTCCTCCTACATGTCTACCGGAACTTCGGAGAGCATTGCTTTTTGAGTGGTGTAATATCCCCAAGATCAGATCGATAATTTGATACTCAGCATGCTTAGACGTTGTACGGACTGTATTGCATCGTCTGGGAGACATACAATGTATTAACAATCATACCAACCATGTAATATTGGTTTTTTGTAAATAGGTGTTTTTTGTAATTTGTTCCAGGGAGAAAAAATCGCTAATTTGTTTAATAATATCAAACATATAGCATCTTTTTTGCTCTTTATCTTTTGTTTAATAAATAAGCTTTATGAATAAGTCAAATTTGTTTTGCTTCTAACTCTCCCTTTGCCTGATTTTGCATTATCCTTAAATTATGGACATGAGTGTAGCATTCAAAGTAAAAATCATCATCTTTTTACTGCAACAGTAAATAAAACATCATCTTCTGTTTTTGATGATAACAGATATATTCTGAATGATGGAATTCGTTTCTTTGCATATTGTCATAAAAAATAAAAGATGTTTAATGGGGAAAAAATAATGGATTATTGCGGCATTTATAACGTCGGATGGTGGTGAAAATAATCAAAAAAAATTTTTTTTCATATAATTTTACTTTTAAGAGATTTATTTTTTAAGAGATGGAGCTAAGTTACTTTTATTTTTTCTCCCGTAATGTACACTGTTTTCAGAGAATAATTTAAATGACTTGAAAAATTCCAAAATATATAAATTTCTTTCTCAGAACTGCTATTTTACCATTACTGTATAAGCTATTACAGCTTACAGCTACAAGCGCTACTAACGCTTTGAATTTGTAGCACATAATTGTTCTTTCTGTAAGTAGACTCTGTTTTGCAACTCTGCTCTTCATTGGAAAGTTAAAAGAGTATAAAACATTCTTTATTTTCAGTATGGGTATAAGGGATTGCTAACACATTCGCAAGCAGATTTGTACACAGAAGTAGAAATATAAACTGATGCATCAAAACACGTGGCATTTCCACCTAGATACTAGAGGTAAAATTGATTATCATATAATATCATAAAATTAGCAATAAATGTAAATTACCAAGCATATGCATTCTTGACAGGCATCCGATGAGGGTGAAAAAGTTTCACCACTGTCATATTTTTCTCCAATGTACATGCAGTGTTTAGGGCAATAAGGACAGCAAGATTGAGGATCTTCGATTGGATTATTGCAGTTTACAGGTTCACACAGCTTTTTGGAACACAGAACTTCTCCCTCCTATGACATAATATATGGCTGGTATGACATTTTTCATCATACATTTAGTAAATATGGTATTTAAAATGAGAAGAATAAGAAAGGAAAATGTTAAAAATAGCGAAATTCTTCCGAATGAAGCATTAGATATCAGAAGATAACATAAAGTATCAAATATCAATTTTTTTTCTGAATGACAAATCAAAGGAGCAAACATATGCATTGTTGAAAAAGTGACCGAATGTATGTGCATTTATATCATTACTACATAATAGTGATATAAAATTAATAGCTTTTATGAAAAATGATTAAAAAAAATTATTGCAAAGTACAAAAGGTGGAACTGGTTCAATAGTTTTTTTAATGAACAAAAGATAACTTCCTGAATGTAATAAATGTAATATTTTTGGCAAGTAATTTACACACAGTACATTAAATGTCGCTATCGCCAGCAACATTTAATGTATTTATAAAGTTACTATACATAAGTAACGCACATAGTTTTGACCTTTTTCCTTTCAGAAAATTAGAAATATTCGCATAACTTGTGAATACTTAGTATTTATTATATACGTTGCGTAAAATGTCTTTAAAGTTAACTGATTGAATTGATAAATAACTTTATTATTTTTTGGCATTAAACTATATTTTATCTTTAATTTAAGAGAAATTATTACCAAACAAATGCATGTTTCACAAACGTTACGTGGATTTGTGAAGTTCGTCCCATTGGAATAAATATTCGACGCAAAATTGCAGTTCATGCATTCCAAACAACAGTCTCCATGAGCTGGGTGTTGGCACCTTACTTCAGGGCATTCCTTTAACTCACAGTGCACATCCCCAGCCTGAGGTAAAAGAACAAATCAACTTGCAGTTTATTAGTTCATTGAGGAAACAAAAGAAGAAGAATAAAACAAAAGAAAACGTTGCATTATAATATAATTATTTGACACAATATAAAATGTAACAAAAATCTTTCATTGGGCTTAAGAATGCAAAAAAATCTGCACTGAGAAACTGTACAGCTATGGATACAACCTTGAATTAAAAAATAATAGTTTTTTTGAAATTCAAGCTAGGAAGTTTAATTCTTAAGTAATTTGTCAAATCTGAAACTTAGCCGTCAGCTTATAGAGTCTTTTTTTAAAGCAGGAGTACATGGAAAATAAGCAATGTCCTCGTTGGGACTCGAACCTGGGCCACTGGAATACGCGCCGAGTGTGCTACCGTTACACCCCGAAGGCATGCTGGAAGAATTGAGAAAATACCTTATAAGCTGAACTGCAGATTAAGGTTTATCCTGAGCGATTTAGGGAATGAAGGAGGAATTGCTTAATATCCGTGTTATTTTCGACTGCTTGTTGTGCCTGTTTGCTGTTTATAACAAATTGCGAGTTCGCTTCTGCTTATTTGGACCACCCCTTTTGGGAGATATGAACGACAGATTGTAACAATACGGAAAAGTAGGATAAAAACAATTTTTATGTGTTCATATCTGATAGCCTTCTTGCAATTCACTTAACATAACGGCTATTACTAACATTCATTAAAGAAAATTTAAAATGAACTAATTCGTTTAATAGTAGATTATAATCTAGATAATTAAATCAAAGTGTAATAGTTTTAACAAGCAAGTGTTTTCAAGGTATCATTTATCTTTTGAAGGGAAGACGGATGAAGTAAATTAGATTTTTAAAAATATTCGGGCCAAAAAGTGGCTACTTAAGTAGTATGAAGATATTTTAAGAAGAAACCTAACAAGTTTTCAGAAAGCAAACTAATATCTGTTTCTATAACGCAATAATAATGGAAGCATGCATGCAGCAAAAATTTTACTTTAATTTATTGCATTCAATTGCTTCTTTATTGTTGGAAGTTCTGCTTTACATTCTTCTTATTTTTTTTCTTTTAAAAGTAGATAAATGAGATTTTCTAAAGCAGATAATCCAGATTATGCGACTCATTTCTGTTTTATCTGTTAAACTATTTTCTCTACTGCTAATTAAAATTATTTCAGTTACTGTTACTAAAACTAGTACCAGGTAAAAGACAGGTAATAAATGAGTACCATTTTCTTTTCATTAACACTAAAGAAAAATTAATTTTTATCATCTGATACTGCAGACTCTAATGATGTTTAAAGAAGCATGCTGAGTTTGCAGCCTTAAATTGAATGTGCAAAAAACTTGCTGATATGTCTCTGCCCTTCATTTCCATTCTGAGGACATTTCGAAAACTACAGAATTTTTTCTTCCAGAATGTAGGAACTGTGCATTTCCTTTTTTGTTTCATTATGTAACCATGCTTTATTATGGTATCTCTGGACAAAGTTTAAATTGCGGTCTCTATGGAATATCATGGCATACATTTTTACTTAATGAAATCCAGTGCACGATATGAAGATAATATTTATCTTTCAGAAAATTGGTCATAAAAAGTTTTGAATAATTTTACATGGATTGCAGAGAAATTTTCGGTGATTTGTTCTTTCTCTCTTCTTCCTCTGTTTTAAACTATCGCTACACCCCGAATTTATGAGAAAAGGACTTAATAAAGCTAATCATGTGTATGTTACCTAAAATTATTCTGTATAAAGCGTAAAAACTGGCTTAAATTTCTGCACATCTTTCAAGTTCGCGAGTACGACATTATCCGTGCTGCAGGGAAATCGGGAATACCGTGGCGATGTCTTAAGTTAATCCGGAGATGCTGATGTAACCCAATATCCGTACTTTTATTATAAAAATACATTTTACTTTAACTGTTTTAAGAGAATGGAAGATTGACTGATGTAATATATTACGGAAAATTCAAATCATAGAATATGCAATTAATAAATTAGTTAAAACTCTCTATTAGAGTTATAAAATAATGTCTCCTAGAAGGAAGAAACATACCACACACTTGCATTCTTGGCAGACATCCGATGAATGCGGAATAATAGAATTAAGGTCATACTTTTTACTATTGGATATGCAATAGTTAGGACAGTGAGGACAGCATGCTTCGGAATCGTATATTGGATTAGAACAATTCAATGGCCCGCATGGCTTCTTGGAACAGTGAACACTTCCTTCCTAAAATACGCATAGAAGTTATAGAACGAAATTATGAAAAAAGGTAATTCATAAGAAATTATAAAACATTATGTAGAACTGTATAGTTCAGTTAAAAACTGTATAGTTAAAAGAACTATTAAAATAATGGAAATATTTAACAGTGAGCATACTGAGTTACGATTTTATAGTAGCGTCATGAATAGTGTATTCAATAATAGAACGCCATCATCTCTGAAAAACCTGCTATGCCTACTATAGATTAATATAAAATGTACTTTGATCGTGTCGTCGAAATTAATCAATACTAATACAATATTGAGAAAATGCTTCCTCAAGGTTTTTTAGAACCTGTACCATTTTAGTAATTTAAAAGTGAGTACTAGTATAAATTTAACTTTACAAAAGGAACTTTTCATTCAGTTCATTGCCAACGCAATATTAAGTAAGAGTTCTAAAGCTCGATTGTAGTAAATATTGTAATATTATAGGCTCGACTACTAATGCTGTAGTATTATCAAATGTATTCGGAAGCTACACAAGATTTGTGAATGTTCAAAAACTGAATGCACGCAAAGGTGCGAGGTAAATGGGAGTGTAAGTATAAAGGAAATGTATTCTATCCTGATATTAGTAATTTATATGGTGACGTTACAAGTAGTATCTTTTTAAACTACATTGTATTATACTCTCTGTTGAGACTGATAATCTTTAATATCCTTAAGGGCACAGGGCTTCGTTTCGTGGATAGAACTCGATCCATTCATCATTCTGTCACGAAACATTACGATTACGGAATGGATCTTCGAATCTAATGAAGCGCTCTGCACCACTGCACAGAATATACAATTTTTTAACTGATTTTTTAACAATAAGGTGAAGTTGTTGGATTGGTCTTTTCATAGTCCACAGCAGACCTGAATAATTATCAACTAAATCGACCCAAACTAGAGTCTTTTTTTCGGTTTATGGAAGCAGTTTCAGATAGCTGGGACATTAAGCATTTTAGATGTGCTAGTGAATCATCACTATGAAGATCTAGCACAAATTACGGTGTGCATATCTAGATGTGTTGTCACAGACATACGTACAAAACGTTTATCAATTCATTATTAACTAGTCAGACAAAGTTAAGTTTTCCAAAAACTTTCTGCGATACTTTCGATTACATAGCGTATCTGACTTGTTGATTTAGCAAGCAATCTCAAAGCAAGGAAAGTTTGTTCAAAAACGTTTTTCAAGCGTATACGTTTTAATCTACTGAGTCAGCTAAAAGAAACTTTTGTTATTTTAAAGCGAAAATATAATAAATAAAGTTAAAAATATAAATACTTATAAACTATATCTTAAATATTTATATTTTAAAAACTTAATTTGAAAATATAAACATTTTTGTGTTCTCACTATTTGAGCGGCAATACTGGAACCTGATTTGAAAATAAGAACATTTACTAATTATAAGGTAATTTGATTTAAAATCATAAATACTTACAAATGCTAACTATCTGAATACAAACAGGCGTTAACTAATGGTTTAACCTAACATGAACATAAATTTAGCACGAATTCAAACATAAAACGCCTTCATATACTATGTATACAGATATAGAAATTTATACCATGCATGCGCATTCATAACAAGGATCATTTGGATGGTCAAATTCTGCCCCAAAGCTGTGCATCTCTCCATCATATAAACATCCTGCAGAAAATAGAAGTGCATTTATTTAACATGTCTTAAAAATAACTAAAGCGAAAGGTACAATACTTTAAAATTTACTAACCCAAATGACATACAGGACAGCAATCTTCTATAACCGGATTTGAACAGTAAACCGTAGCGCAAGTTTTAAACTTGCATTCTATGTTTCCATTCAAGCAAGTACAAACTTGGCAAGGATCTGAACTATCGCGGTAAATGCTTTCTCCATTCATAAAATGTTCGTTTTTATAAAAGCAATCTAGGAAATATACACGATAAAACAACATAATAAATTAAGCGATCACCGATTATTTTACAAAATAATATATTAATAGATTACTTAATATGAAGGAATAAAGAACCAACAAACATATTTAAAAATATAGAGAAAATATCAAAAAATTGATAACTTCCTCCTCAGTTGACTATGCTTTCCCATAAGACTCGCTTCACTACCAATTCTTATGTTAGTTCACACACACAAACGTCATACTGCAATATACTTTTTATTGTAGATATTTTGATTAGGGGCTGATACAAAAATATTTTAAAATCTCATTACGCGAAATTGCAGCCTGAGTTTTTTTTATCAATTTATTATATTCTAAAAGCACTTCTTGAACCTAATAATAACAGACATGTATTTTACTTTTGACTATAGTAAAGGATATAGTTTAAAAAAATTCTATAATTTAAATGCTAAAGCTGAAGTTTGAATGTTTACCTTTAATGATAAGTACCTAAAATTATTGGATAAGCAGTTCGAAAGCATGGAATTTCCGCAGCTATTGACGAAAATTCGTTGAATATCTTACTAAAATGAAAGGAAAGGATGAATTCTAATGCGATTTCCGTTTACAATTGTAGTTAAACTGGATTGATATATAGGAGTATTCACAGAACAAAATTTGTTAAACAATGAGAAGAATATACTTAAACTGACCATCACAAACAGAGCAACAACCATCTGATGAAGGATGCTTGCAAGATGGAGTTGGACAACTTATCCGCTTACAAGTTATATTCCCTTTCAAGCAAGCACATTCCTGGCAGTCGTTATCGGTATCCGGGAATACTTGATAATCATCGTAAACGAAGTTTCCGAGGGAACATCCTTCATTGCAAGAATCACAGCAGGACGTTTTTACAGGATGAGTGCAGAAGATATCAGGACATTGCTCAAAACAAGTAACATGACCACTCTAATTAAATAGAATAAAATCACTTTACAATATATTAAAAAATATATTTTTATAATTTTTTGATATTTTAAAATATATTTATGTGTATATATATAATATTTTATCATTTATATATTCGATATAGTTATAATATATTTTTGGACAATATTAAGAAAACAGAAACAGCAGTTAAATGCTTGCTTCCTTTATTTAATACTAACTTGTCAGCAATGTCGCTCAATGACTGCGTCTGCTTATTCTGTTATTTTATTCTGTTATTTATTATTTGTTATTTATTATTTTATTCTGTTATTTTTATTGCTTATTCTGTTATTTATTCTGTTACTTATTAGACTGGTGGGCAAAAATTAAGGAAGAGGTGGTAAAATTAAGGAAGAGGTGGTAAAATTTAGGTAATAGCAAAGAACAATTAGGCAGAACCAACCTAAGGACCAATCAAGAAATCTAAGCATTGGCCCGATTGGCATGTGCACATACAAGCAAATACATGGCATATTGTGGGAGTCTAAAGTAAAAATATAAATGCAGGGACAAGCCACAGTTTTGCACAGAGTACATACAATTGATGCTGCAATGCGATATATCCAGCAGAAAGTACGACAGACAACAGGAACAGGTGTAAATAGCACTGCAGTGCACACCAAAAGTTCACAATTGGTCGTACACGTCTTTCTGCACTAAATGTGCAGTTTTTCTGACAATTTTAACGGACCTTGCTTCTTTTTCCTTACAAGTGAGGAGGGATCGAAGCCAGGCAACAAGGTAAATTGCAGACATCTGCAACGCAACTACTGGATGCTCGGAATCACATTTTACTGTAGCCTGAAGACTGCACACTGATAGTTTGTTCGCTTGAAAATAAGTACGTCTATGCATTGACGCCTGCCCATCGGAGACTGTGTTTTCTGTTATGCCAGAAATACTAGGGCTGGAGAGCTCAGCAGTGGGATAAAGTGTTGTTTATCGATGACAGTTGATTCTCACAGACGATTTCAGACATCTAAATATCTAGAGAGGGAGAGGAACATAAATAATCCTCCCACATTGTCAAAATGCACTATTTAGAGGCGGAGGTTTCGTTTTGGAAGGCAAATGGCTATATAAAGCATAGATGGCAGACCTACAGCACGTATTTCGGTAGCACTGCATAAATACACATTAAATTGCTTTCATTCACTTACATTTACTGAAAACAACATTTTAAAAAACATTTCCAAGACCAGTGGCCATCAAAGGTGGATTCAAAAACGAGCACTAGCATCGGCACCATTATGAAATTTTCCAGGACAGAAGTGTGACTAGTGGCCCCCTCTACCATGAAAGTCC
>KK121995.1:249019-271019 GCA_000611955.2 Stegodyphus mimosarum
TTATTGGGAAGTATGTGAGTGGGATGAGTTGTAAAGAAAGAATCCAAACTAAATTGGAAATTGACAATTTAGGTTTTGGTTTCTTATACTTGAATATGGAGGTGGTATGCAACAAAACTGATGTTTCGAGATATAGCGGAATGATTTTTTGAGAATGAGAGCACCTATGAGCTCTATCGTCTCCCTTATGGAAGCAGACAAAGGGACAAAAGTTTGGAGCGTAACCCCACTGTGCACAATTACGTGTATATTAAGGTTAATGGTGACGTCCAGGAATGAGACATTTTATGTGGATAGGAAGGAAAAATCACATTCAAAAGAAAATCTGTGAGATAAGTCACAATTTATGGCTTTCAAAATGCTTTCGCTTTGCTTATTCGTAATTAGCTAAAGTTTTTATGTAAGTGCCTGCAAGAGTAGCGCAGTGCAAGACTATATTGCATAAATTAATTTCAAAAAAGTGACGCTGTTCAGAGAGATTTATTATTAGCAGTCACTATTTTTAGGGCAGAAAAGGGAAACAGGCGAATTAAGAGGAAGGGTTAAGGGACTATTGCAAATTAAAATTAGAAGTTTAACCAGACTACCTGTATCTGTAATAGCAAAAAATTTATATTTTACTGCCTTAATATTTAATTTAAAATTTTGTTATTTTTTAGGTGAAGTTTGATTTTTTTTGTTAGCAAGCTATAATTTAATGCTGGATATTGTGAATTTGGATATTTCAATGGTGCTGGATGGTTATTTCTTCAGACTAAATTTTGAGGCAAATAAGATCAAGGGTAGCATGGTTTTGGGAGTATTATATCTTGAACAATTAAAATATGGACGGGATGTAATATTCTGCCTAGAAAGGATAAATCTGGATACATTACTTATACTTTCTTGTTGAGATGAGCTTGAAGTTGTTGCAAATAACATTTGTGCGAGGGAAATCCAGTTTTGAAGCAAGCCTATATTCTGAACATGTAACAGGTAATAAATAACACACGACGTTGCTCAGAAAAGGCTTTGTGTGATACTTTCAATCCTAATTTGTCATCTAAATGTAATGCTGAACCTAACTTTAAATCTGGCGGAAATGTTTATCAAAATGTTTCAAGCTGTTACATATACAGTCCATTCCGGTTAATCGGACCACATCGGGAAGCGACCGTTTTGGTCCTAATAACCGGCTGGTTCGATTACATGAATATGTCCTATGTTGTAAGACGGGACATGCTATATGTAGCAAACAGTAAATGTACATGTAAATCTTGTACTAAAATGCAATTATGACCTTTATTGTGCGGTACACACGTAATGGCGAACATACATGTACAAATAAGAACTACAATAGAACTTTTTCATTGAGAAAACTAATTTAGAAACCAATTCTAAGAAACGATCTCCACGATACTCAGCATGCGAAGCACAAAAAAAACAAGTTCTTACCAAGTTCCAGACAACATTTGAAGAACTTATGCAGTGTGATCTGACTCGTTCTCTTGAGGGATTGCACGTGAACGAAATCGCCACAAATGGGACTGCCGTCATTTCCCTCCTGCATGAAATACCGACGCAAAGTTTCAATGCATTTCCTCGCATCCTGTATTGTCACTTGCACCAACTTATTAGCGGCATTATCATCATCACTTTCTTGGTCTTCTGACGCTGACGTGTGTTTTCCTGCAACTCGAGCAACGATTGCAGCGTCGTAATCTTCATTTTCATAGCTTAGAACGAAGCAATTAGCTTAATTTTTATAGCTTAGACACGTAGCATTGAAGCTCGTTATCTATGGATAAAAATTCCTCGCAATTTTGCACCTGTTGAAGTTCCACATGTCCGTCATCATTTTTACTTTTAATGAGCATGTCCACGTCCATCTCCAAAACCAAGTGCTTAAAGCTACGGTGAGAAAAGCAGCTCTGAATTGTCTCACTGCTCACTTTTCGCCAGCTGTCGGGCACAAATGTAACTGCTTGTAAGATGCTGACCTTTGCACTGACTTCGCTGACTTTTGACGATGAGGTCAGCAAACTTTCTTCAATAGCTTCAAGGATGTAATTAACCAACCTTGCACGATAAAGGGTCTTCAAATTTTTTATGATGCCTATGTCCATTGACTGAATCAATACTGTGGTCGTGGGAGGTAGAAATTTCAGTTGGATGTTCTTCAAGCAATCTAAATGAGGATGTGCTGCACAATTGTCAAGAAGCAGCAGCACTTTTCTCGACTGGCGTTGTAGCTCTCTGTTCCATTCATTAAAAAGTTCAGAAGTCATCCAAGCATTTCTGTTCGTACGATACACAACTGGTAAACTGTCCATCCTAAGTCCTTTAAAGCAGCGAGGCTTAGCGCTTTTCCCATAACCAACAGCTTCCTATTGTCCGTTCCTGACATGGTTGAGCAGCACAAGACCATTACGCGATCCATCGCTTTTTTGGAGCCAGAGCATACAACATGTTTGTAACTTAACGAGCCGCCCGGTGTAGCGCGATAATACAGCCCAGTTTCATCAGCATTGTGGATGTCATCTGCTGAAAAATGTTCAAGAAGCTCGGGCAGTTTTGTTGATTTCCATTCTTTAGCACCTGCACTATCAGCACTTTCTTTCTCGCCATGTGCTTTCTCGAATTTCATGTCATGTCTAGATTTCTACCGAGACAACCAACCGTCCGTAGCTTTAAAGTCATTGTGGCCCAGATTTTTAGCGAGTTCTTCTGCTTTGCATTTTAACATTGAGCCGCTTACTTGCACAGCTCGTCCAGTAACAATGGCAAACCATTCATTAAAAGCATCATTGACGTCTGGATCCTTGCCTTCACGCTTCTGTTTTTTGGAAGTTCCTCCTCGTCCTTCACATTATGCCCATTCTTCTCGCAGCTCATTCTCTTGTTTTATCAAGCGCGAAATTGTAGTCTTTGCCAATACGGTAATTTCCACCAGCCGACGCTAACTAGCATTTCGTGGTTGTTGCTTGATCTTATCCAGGAATCCAATTTTTTCAGTTAACATCAAGTCCCATCGTGGCATTTTGGCAGGGAAGACAAGACACGAGCACAATTCACTGACTAAAGTGGTCTGAAGAAACCTTGGTGTTTCGGGGTCAAGATGTTGAGGTCAAGAGGGAGTTAAATGCTCGCCATTCAAAGCTTTCGCACTAAAAATCATCCCAAAAGTGTGGGGAAATGATAGCTTTCTCGTGTAAACTTTAAGCATGATTGACAGGCGGGAATTCCTTTCAGGTGCAGCCGGACACTCTATTGTTCATTTCCTCGAAAATCGGAGACGAAATGGGACCAATAACCTCGCTGGTGGCTCTGTTCAAAGAAAATGGTGAGCGTTTTCACCTCCCACTGGTTTTGCTCTTGTCATGAACTTTAAGGAATTCCTGACCTTTGATAAAGCATTCTCCTGAGAAGCGCAGCTACAGACCCTCCCATATGTCTCGGACCACCTGTACATCCGTTTGACGCGGCCGACTTGTGGCTTCTGTTTCTTATTCGCTCTCACGTTTTTTTGGTCAGATTAAACAGAATTTTGGTCCAAATAAGCGGATAATATTAGGCTTGTGTACATAGGATTTGCTTCGTTTTTTTAGGATTCTGTTCTAAAAAGCGGCTGGTCCAATTAACCGGATTCGACTGTAATCGAAATGAAACTTTCAAGTGAAATGTTTTCTGATTTCCAGAAATAAGTTAAACATTTTTCTTTTAACAAATTCCAAACTTAAATTTCAGTACATTCGATGATACAAAATGCTACGTCTTCGCCGTTTAAAAAGTCTGGGAAGATACTTAATTTTATCAGAAATATTTTTTATTGGAACGTTTTTCAAAAAACATAACCCATTTATCAAAAAATATGTCTTTTTTATTATCGAAAGCAAGACACGTAATTTTTTTTTTTTTTTTTTGCCAAAACAATTTCGGTTTTATCTTTGGATATTTTAAGAGATTTGGACCTATTAAGCATTTATAATTAATGATAATAAAACTTATTAACTACTGTAATGAATAAAACAATTTCTTACTTCATAATAATAACAAAAATAATTGAAACATATATTATTAACAAAATAACCACAATATCAAATATATATACAAAATAAATAACTGAAATCCGTCAATCGAAATTAATTGAATAAATCAAGCAACAAGCAGAAACAATAAATTGAGCACATTTTTACTGAAGGCGGAAATGACATATTATAAATTCATGCTGAAAACGGAAGCTGATGAAAAACGTCTACCTACGTGCTTTAAACACTGTGCTTTCGACTCTTAAATAAATATTTAGGTAGAGGAAAGATACAGATAATTTCAACTATGGCCGAGGTTGCAGATGGTGACGGGAGGAAGAAACGTAACTAAATAGTAGAAATGAAAAGTACCTGTTGTGGCGAATCAACACAAGTTATTTTTGGACAAATCAATTCTTGAGAAGCGCATTCTCGTTATGAATGACCCATCACAAGGAGTGCAATCTACACACGTTCTGCATCACATTTTATTTATTTATTTATTTTGCATTACTATTACAACACTAAGTTATGGTAAGAGGCGACATGCTAGTTTCATAGAAACAAAGCAAAAATGTGTCTTTGCATTCAAAAGAAAGCCTGGAACAGAAGTCAAAATGTTATGATTCTCAAAATGATTTCTGTTCGCTTTATGGTAAATGAATAAAGCTTTTATGTAAATACCTAAATTAGCAGTTACTAGTTTTAGAACAGAGAGGGAAAATGGACAAACTGCAAGAGATTTATGAGTAATCTATGGGCATGCATATAGTCGTATCCACTGTTTTACGGTCTTGGTCTATTTGGTGGAATTCATTACAGTCAATGCAAACGTTTAAGGCAAAATTCATTTCATTATTTATTTTCAAAATGTACACCAATTACATTACCTTAATTTTTTCTCAAAAAAATTTAGAATAAACACTGTGAAATACCCTTCGATATGTTTTATATAAGCTTATTTACAAATATCTTGACAATGAAAAGAGAACGCGCTTTATTTAAAAGTGTCAGAGGAGCCAATATTTAAGAACGCGTTAAAAAAACTGATGAAAGTATGTACACAGTTTTATGATGGAAATTTTTTTTAAAAAACGTGTTTATAGTATTATTTTGCATATTTCAGAACATATTCGGCTCCTCTTTTCATCTATATAAGCCAAAATAAGAAATAACAGCATAATCTATATAAATTAGTTTCCCATTCTCCTACTAATTCTTTCAAAAAATTTTTTAATTAATTCTTTAATTAATTTCTTTGATCTCATATCAAACAATTAAAAATTAATTTTGTGCTTTTAAAATACTTTTCATTTTAAATGAAGCTTTATTAAATATTTTTACTAAATTTCAAATAATATTTAAAAAGATAGTAAACTATATACCTGACAGATGCATACTGCACAAGGATCGTGGGGATGAGTGAAAACTTCTCCATCTGTGTACATGTCCTCAAAAAACTGACAATCTGAAAATTAACGTCATAAATATCAATAAAGTATTGAAGTAACATGTTCAGCTACAAAAAGAAGCTGTAGTAAAGGTTAAGTTTCCTCTCTCCTTATTGCATGTCTTCGTGATATGATTAGAAGGCACATGCGGCTATCATGGCAAAAATCGAATCTCACTGAAAACAGTGCTAATTTTGCTTCTTTCCTGTTTCGAAAATAATCCCTATGACTCTACAAGCACCCGAACAAAATGTTAACGGAAGATACGTTAACATTTTTTTCATTATCACAAGTATTTGCCGACGGTATCACAAGTATTTGTATCAAACACTATCACAAGTATCACAAGTATCAACGGTAATTCGTTATCACAAGTATTTGCCGACTGGGTCTCCTCCCTAGTCGCGCTATAAGTGGAGGAGAGTGCAAAGTTTTTGTCTATACTTATCACCTGCCTTCTTGGTCTTGCCTACCTTCTTCTTAGCTAGCTGTCTGAGAGACGTCTGGAATTCGAATCTCAGCGAAGACAGTGCTGATTATATCGGTTTTCTATTTCAAAAATAATCCTAATGAGTCTTAGTATTTATCATTTTTGATCACAATCGCTAGACTGCTTTTATATTTAAATAATTTTATGCTGCTTTCCTTAAGAATTTTAGCACGAATGCAATGAAAAGTAATCCTTTTTCCAAAATCCAAATTAGGCGATTGAAGTTTGAATTGTCTTAAGTTTCGCCGGATTTCTGGAATATGAATAAAAGTCGTTTTTAGAAATTATATAAAGTTCCTCTTCGTTGCGTAGAGATCCAGATTAACAATTTTGATGACGAATGATTTTTGGTTTCAAAAAATACACCACTCAGTGAAGAAATTCAGTGTATGTAACGTAAAATGCACAAGAGCACCGTTCAATTAAATCGCCATCTTGCTATAAAGTGCCGAAACTGAATACGTTTCCAGAGTTTGATTGATTTTTAAAAATAAATAGCAGTTTAAAATTTGTAATGTATTTTTTTAGTTGCATAATGGTTATTTGTGTTATTGCTTCGTTTCTGGTAGAAGTCCCCTCCGAATCAT
This sequence comes from Stegodyphus mimosarum, assembly GCA_000611955.2. NCBI lineage: Eukaryota > Metazoa > Arthropoda > Arachnida > Araneae > Eresidae > Stegodyphus > Stegodyphus mimosarum. The sequence goes on from KK121995.1 coordinate 255,555, forward strand.
TGGTGTAAATCCTCCACTGCGAAATTGTTAAAGTTAACCCCAGGCTACAAATATTTGCAAATTTTCACTGTTATCTTCGTAATTAAGTGAATTTTGAGCTTTATAGGGTGATAAACGGTATAATCAATGTATAACACAGCACAAAATTAAATCAATAACACAAAATCATGTAACATGAAATCAAATCAGCCATAAAGCGTTATATCACGTCTAAACATAAATACTATATGCGAGGACATTTACTGCAAAACTTGAAGTTAACCGATCAAATGCATACTTAGGTAGTTTAACAAGACTTCCAGATCAATATATTCGCGAATTGATAGCCTTCTATTACATTGAATAAAAGTCCTGAAGCTTTTATGTGTTATATATAACGCAAGACTAAAAGTCTTCAGGTTATACGCTTATTTAATCTGGCATTTGAAAAAACTGATAAAAATCTACATAAGTATTTTTCTGTTGTTGAATTCACATTAGGTTCCCACATTATTTTCTTCTTTAATACTTGAGACAAAACAGATTTACTGAACGTTACTCAACATCGAAGCAACGAGGGAGAATCTGTAAAAGTTATAAGGAACTCGTTGTCTTACAAAATCCGCTTCGGGCCCTTTTGTTAAAAAAAATAATATCCTACGACTCTTGACTTAGAAGCCAGTTGTTCATTTTATAGATAAAGTTCACTAGCTAAAATAGTTAAGAAGTAAAAAAAAACCAGAAAGCCAAGTGAAGACAGTTAATAAGTAGGAAAACTATTTTGGTAAAAACGTTTTGCTCTATGAAATTTAGTTTTATAATGGAAATACTTTGTGATGAGGCTTTTCGCCAACATGTTTTTTCTATTATTTGTTAAAATAGTAGTATTAATTTTAAATACATGTGCGTTACTTTCTAGCAAAGTAATTATTCATCAAGTTGATATTTTATTATATCATACTTAATGGTCCGCACAATAATCACTATAAGAGTACGTCTTCAGGTTCTCCCGATGGCACCACTTTTACTACATCCCTCTACAGGTGTTATCTAAAAGAGTTGTGAAGGATATAGAACTGTTAACGGCGTATTTGTAAAGCTAGGGAATATAATTATCACAGGAATACCTTCCTTTATAAGTTAATCCATTCTTAGGCAGCGTTAAGTGCAAACCTACTTCATAAAGGGGTAGTTCGCGAGATAGGTGTATTTAATTAATTCCAGTCATGCTTCCCAAATAGCTGCCAGATAAAGACGCTACTAGACGATCGTTTCTGATCTGAGTGCAAAAGCTGGACAATTTTCAGCGCTTTTTATTTCAGTTTTAATTTTAACAAAATGAATTCATTATTTCATAAAAAGGAAGCTTTTTTCTTTGATTGTCTATTTTCTGTGCTTTAAAGGAAATATGTATACATAAACATGTAATAGTTTTAATCAAATAATAACCGCATTAACAATCACTTAGACATGCAACACAACATGATAACGTATTAAGTTCTAATTTCTTTAGTTGCTCAGAAACAACACGAACGCCAAAGTTGTTTTTGAGAAGAAAGGTTTTAAATTTATGCCTTAACTTAATCTTTCGATAAAGTTTATATGTACTAAACGAGACATGAGCAATAAACAAAAACACCTCTCTAGTTATAGTCATGCATTATCTGCAAGTACTTGCATATATAAATAAAGTATACCTGAACAGTAAGGACCCTCACAACAAGCTGAACTAAGAGAATTTGTACAACTTTCTTCAGGACAGCTATGTTCCTCACAAATCACTTGAGAAAACTGGCAAGAACATTTAACACAGGGATCATCCGGGTCCGTAAAGTTTTCGCCATGCCTGAAGAAACCATCTTTAAACATGCAATCTGTCAATAGAAGCATGCATTTTAAATAAACCTTATGTATTATAATGAAAAACAAAATTTTAACCATAAACTAAAACTAGTACTTTCCGATGTGACAGCTGTTAAATATCAAAGAATTTCTTTACCATTAGCGCGCTTAACTGGATGTGTTGAAAAAGAGTCTTGCACGATAAAAAATATAAAGAAGCCTTTTTCATCAAGAGCGAAGAGGAATCTGCCACGGCACTTAAAATGTCTCTTTTCATTTATTTCTCTTGAAAACGGGGAAAATGCTGAATTTTTTCGAAACCCGGAATATGAATGATTACTTGGAAACAAATTTAAACTCTGAAAGATATAATTCCTTCAGAATTATATTAGACAAACAGGCTTATGAACTACTGAGTATATTTCAGCTTCTAAGGCATTACCGCATGCCCCCCCCCGTACATGCTCTCCTTCAGTAATTGGTTGGCATACCCAACTAGCAACTTCTCCGTCTTTCGAATATCGGCGAGAACAAAATTGTAATAATATTACTGATGTCCATAAAAACTTGTCCTTAACTTAATTCAGCGATTCAGACATGCCTTTTTCATTGAAGAATGTTGTCCCACTTAAGTAAATAGAATAATATTTCATTGTAATGCAAATTTGTACCATCATATATATGTAGCCGAAGCTCATCATATGTGTCTAGACCAGTGGCTCCCAACAAGATCGATATTGATCCACTGGAGAAATTTTAAAGGGTGTTAATGATCATCAAAGGATATACAGCCGAATATGATACCGCAAACGATAATCATAATGAAGATACTATTAATTACGAAATAAAATTGTTTATAAAGTTGATAATTAATTGCTTATTGATATAAAGCTGTCGTAAAGAAAAAACATCATATAAAATTAGTATAAGGGGAAAACACACAAACATTATTTATTACATTTTATTATCATTATTTATTGTATATTATAATATACAACATTACTCACTATATTTTTTAAATCAATAACATTTTTTAAAAATAAATACACTTTTTATGCAATAAGTGCTTATTGAAAAAGGAAAAGGCAGGAACACAAGAAAACACAATAAAAAATGCCAAGAATGTAAATCTTTCTTAGAAGGTATATTGTTATATACAAGACCTTTGCAAAATTTAAAAGAAGATTTTAATGTTTACACCCAAGACAGTGAAAATTTTATTTTGATATTGTGATGAAAGAACAATTGATTGCACTGCGGGAGGATGGTCAATCCCAAGTCTTCTTCAAAACTCAATGGGTACGCTAAGGTCTGAAATTTAAAAGTGATCCCAGAGAAATATCTCAAATGAACGTTCTTACCAAAAGCAACATTATTCACGTTATCCTCTTCTTATCTAATCCAAGTGAATAATTTATTACGGAAAACAAAACAAGCTGAATACTGTTGAATGAGGTGATTTAAAAGTTAAGCAGTTTTATGCCAGATATTTATTTAAAAAATGCATTGATACATTAAGCGTATAAGAACATCACTTTAAACTGAATAATGAAAAGTTTCGCTATTCCAAGTTACATCTATTGTCGCTATACCGAAATTGTGAGACTAGAAGCTTATTATAGAAATAAACCTAATTTATCATGTGATACAAATGTTACAAAAGCGTATCCACAAGTAAAATTTTTTTGGGGGTTGCCGAAAGTTATGGAACTCACATATCATTCTCAAGCTTTTGCAATTACGAAAATTGCCTATTATATTAATTTTGGATCTTAATTTGTCAGGACTGAGTGTTCGGTGCATGTTCTTGGAAAACATCTTCGTGAACTCCTTAAATCCTGATCTGGAACAGGAAGCTGAATGCAGCTATGTTCTGTGGTAGAATATTGTGATTAAGTGGTAGAAGAACTGCACTTTAAAGGGATTTAAAATCCTCTTTTATTAAACCACAATTATTTACAACCACTTCCCATCTCGGGAGGGATACAGAAAGTAGAGACCGCACTTAAGTCTAAAATGAACAAACAAATAATTTAAACTAAAAGCTAAATAGAAATTAAATAGTCGTTGCTCACAGAGCTATACGCGAGGTTGGCCTCTAAACTAAATGGTGCGTAGCAAGGTTTAACTAATACTGACGCACTTGGAATTACTTCAATAAGTAATCACGTAAAAGCTCTACGGCTTAGAATTTAAATACTAGCTGGTCAGGCGAACGTTGAATAGAGTAACCGTGGTCTGAGACTAAAAGCTCTCTCACCCTGAAAGGTTTCTACCTTTCGTTTAAATACTACTTGGCTCCACGTCAAATTAGCATAAAGCTGAAACGCGTGCTCATTCTAACGAGAAGTTGAAATGAGAAGGGATAGAAAGATTCAAATTAAAATAAAACTTTGTTAGTTTAACTAAAACCTTACAAATTTAGTATAGGCGGCATTATTTCATTCAATATACAAGACATTCACTTTACGAAAATGCTCTATAAACGGATAACAGGCATGTTTAAGAATTATATAACTGAAACTATCAAGAAAGTTATAGTATTTAAAGCTGTTTATCAATCTCATACCTAGAGTTGATTTAATTATTTACCCTCGCCCCCCGCAAGATCGTGATAGAATTTAGTAACGCTAGCGGATACGCCACGTAAACTTTCAATAATGATACTGAGTGACGTGGCATAGGCAGAAATTATGAAGAAATACTGAATTAAATTAAGATCTCTCTTTCCAGATGGATAATCTAATCAATGAAATAAATGGGCAGCTTTAATGTATCATTAAGTCTAATTTTGTTCACCGTTTTCAGAACACTAAATAGACTGGGAGGCAGTAACGCTGTCGATTTTTTTTAGATAGACTGGGAGGTAATTGAGATAGATAGGAAGAAATTTAATTAAGAGTTTCTGTTGAAGCATAATGAATCAATGAAATTGGCAGCTTTAATGTATCATTAAGTCTAATTTTGTTGACCGTTTTCAGAACACTAAATAGACTGGGAGCAGTAACGCTGTCGATTTTTTTAAGATCTAGATAGACTGGGAGGTAATTGGGGTAGATAGGAAGAAATTTAATTAAGAGTTTCTGTTGAAGCATTTGTTAATCGTGCGGAACAATCTGGCTGTAACTGCTTGCTTTATTACAATGTGGTAAATAAAAAACATACTACACGAGTTTCTGTGACGCACCTTGACACATTGAGCAACATTCTGTGTTAGCCAGAGTAGGATCTTTGCATACTGGAGAATCACAAGACCTCTGCTGACATGATACGGTTCCACTGTCGCACTGACATTCTCGGCAAGGATTATATGGATCATGAAAGAAGGCATGATTGATGTAATTTTTCTCACCATATGAACAACCTAAAATAAACAAATTTAAACTTTAATGTTAATCATGAAACGTTAAAATAAGCAACAAGAAAATCACTATGGAAAGAATGAGAAACAATTAATAAACTTGGCAACCAAAAACTAAATATAATTTTACAGTATCTGGTATAACGGCCACAAGAGATTTCAAAAGGCTTGCAGACTGTTCTTGAACAGTTACCTAGTTGTAGACTCAGTTTAAGAAATGAATCATATAAAGTAAACTTTTCCTATCACTTCAATTTTAGTCATGCGACAGCTTTCAACAAAAACGTACGGAACTCAAAATTTACAGTGTTCTCGTTAATAAAAACTACAAGGAAAAAATTATTTTTAATCACATAAAAGTTTCTCTTTAAAAATCTGCCTTTAGAAATTTAAATGCATAGCTGTCAGTTGCAATAGTAATTCCTTGCCGAATGCGGGGGGGGGGTACGTTATCAATGCATTGCGCGTAGAACGAAATTTCATTCTGCAGCTTTACTGTTCTGTGGCAAAAAATGTATTAGATTATAATTCAGATTAAGAAAGAATGTATAATTTAAACAAACCCGAATATTCGAAACAAATATGAATTGAAAGGACATTTTATTATTGCTTAATAAGTAATTAAAAAAACTATTTAAATAAAAACTAGCGATTTTTGCTTAAGACAATAAATGACGCAAACTTTAAGTCTGCAGGTAATAAGTGCAGAGGTTTTAAATGCTTGTCATAAAATATACACTTCTTTTCTTCATTTAAGCCAGTCTTTCTCGCAAAATCATATAGGCACTGTGCCTTTTATAAGATCATCCAATTTTTCATTCTGCCATTTTTCGATTCATTCTTGGACTTCTTCCGCATCTGAAAAAGCTTTGCACCAGTTGTTTTTGCAATTTGTACGATTTCTGTGGCTTATTTTCAATTCATAGAAATCCTGGAAAACTGTGGATATATTCTAGCAGCAGCTGAAGCCGGCAAATATTCAATGTTGATAGACGAACGTTCAACGGCTTATCTAGCGTTTGGTCAATAACTGAAACAATTAAGATAATGAGTATACGTGAAATCGCGTTCCGCAAGTCCGCGCTTGGCAAGGGTTATTGTATGCATATGATTCCAGAAAACTGTGATATCTCAGGCAGTTTTTAGCGTATGTTGATAAGCATACTTGGCTCTACTTATCTGGGTCGAAAGCTAGGCATTTAAAGTTTTTAAAACAGATTTCTAAAGAATACCTTTTACGCCAAAAAAGTACAGATGTATTTGAAATAGTTCAGCATTTGCAGCAATGCTAATTTTTATATGCTACTATTATATACACTGGTGTGCAAAAATTAAGGACGAAGTCGAAACATTAGCATACCAGCTGAACGAAGAGGCAGAGCGGACAGAAAGACCAATCAGGAGATTAAGTAAGGTGATGTACGGTAGCACATGCGCAGATATGCAGGTAGACGTAATGGGGGAGTGTCTGAGTAGTATAAAGCATGTTGTTGGTGTAAGATCTGTATTTCTGGCAAAGAGATTGCACGCCGTATAGCAGTTAAAATCACACCGAGTTGCTGCCTCAGCGAGAAATGGCGAATAATCAATCTGTTAGACGACATCTGGATGCTTTTACCCGAGGTCAAATCATTGGGAAGTTGGAGGAAGGCCGCAGTGTGACAAGTGTGGCTGTAGAGTTCGGAATTGCTCACAGCATCGTTTCACGACTTTGGAGACAATTTCAAACTACAGGAACAGCTATCCGGGGGTTTAGTAGTGGTCGTCCACGAGGAACCACACCCGCAGATGACCGGTATATTGCCTTACAGGCCAGAAGAAACAGGCGGCAGACAGCGGGAGAAATCGCTAGACACACGACACAGGCGACTGGACGACCGATATCGCGTTTTACCGTGGCCAGAAGACTGCACGGTGGTGGTCTGTTTGCACGACGCCCTGTACGGTGTGTACCTCTAACGCCTGCCCATCGGAGAAGGCGTTCTCTGTGGTGCCGGGAACACCGGAATTGGAGAGACAATGAATGGGGACGAGTACTCTTTACAGATGAGAGCAGATTTAGTCTGAGTTGCGATTCTAGACACATACACATCTGGACAGAGCGGGGAACACGCAATAACCCCTTCAACATCATCAAAAGGGACTGTTTTGGAGGTCGCGGAGTTCTCGTTCGAGCAGACATAATGCTTGGTAGCCGGACCGACCTTCATATCTCCCAAGGAGGTTCGTCACCTGGGACTGCTATTGTAACGAGGTTCTTCTTCCTTACATGCGTCTTTTCACAAGGGCTATGGGTCCTCAGTTCCTCTTCATGGACGACAACGCTCCACCTCATCGCACAGTTACTGTCGAAGAGCTGTTGGAGAGTGAAGATATTGAACACATGGATTGGTCGGCAAGGTCTCTGGATCTAAATCCCGTCAAGCATGTACGGAACTTACTAGGGAGACCCGTGGCAGCACGTAACTTATCGCCAGTAACGATTCCGAAACTGCGATTGGTGCTACAAGAGGAACGAGCAGCAGTGTCTCAACAGCTCATTAACAACCACATATCCAGCATGCACAAATGATGTGAAACCTGCCTAGCAGTCAGGGGAGATCATATCCCCTATTAAAGACCGGATGTTTCTTGCTGGACACCCATCACAGTGATGTTTCGGCCTTCAGTCGCATTGCGCTCAATGCTACTTTTTCAATAAAGCTTCTTTTTATCCCTCTGATTTCTCTTTTAGTAAGTGTTGCTTACATTACTCATGTCCTTACGTATTGGGGATCTTACGGTATTAAATGTGTTGATTTGGAAAGCTTTTGTACAAAGTTATATTGAAAAACCGTCTCGTCCTTAATTTTTGCACACCAGTGTACAGTAGTATGCTACTATGTTATTCGATTGTTATATCCTTTAAAATATATGCAATTAAAGTCACATAATTTTGAGACATTTTCTAAAGCTAGTTTTGTATATTATAAATTTAGTAGGATGAGGAATAAGTTATTAATTGGAGTTTATTGTAAAGCAGTTATATAAAAACCTTATTTCCATATATTTTTAAAATAAAATGTGTAACTTTATTCTAGTCAAAACTGTTCTAGTCTGAAAGCCTATCTTATTTTATTCATTGCTTTAAACCTAACCTTAATTCTAACTGTTGAGAACTGACATTCATTCCTATTCGCCAAGTAGCTGAAAAATGACGTCACAAAGATAAGCGCTTATAAGCGCCAATAACAAAGCTTTCCCATAGAAGAGGAAAATTAAAGAGTAATTTTTTTTCCTATTCAATAAGAAAATTCCTAGGATATCTAAAGCGAAATATTTGGGTGTTCGCTTTAATGCCACACTGATCTGGAATGCTCATATTTCCAAACCATCGGCAAAGCCATGGAAATTGCGAATAAGATCAAGTGCCTACTACAGAGCTCCTCACTTTTGGCGCGTAAAAGGCATATTTACATCATCCTTATTCGCCCCATCCTTAAAACTGAATACACAAATGATCATATTTACAAACTAAACAGTAACTTCTATGATAATATAATCGTAAATAAATCTGTAAATTATGCGAACATTGTCAAATATGAACTCTCTTATATCTACTGCAGCTTTAGGCCCAACTCAGCCTACTTCTTTAGGGTTCAAGCTCAGAGAACTGAGCACTCAGATTTATTTTCATGCTTTTATTTCTCTCTGAAATTGTTGAAATTATTTCTCTTTTTCTCAGAGAAAGAGTCAGAATCCCGTTTATCGGGTGTTTGCATCGTTTGAATTATTTGTTTTTTCATAATTACAAGGAAATTCTCCTTATTTAAACAATATTTTATATCAGGGAATTTATTTTATAGATACTATGTAAACGGTTATTATTCCCTTCGGAAGTATCGAGTGGTGAAGTGAATATGTGATTGAACAGAATGAATAGATTCAAGCAGTATTCTCCGAGATCAGTACTTGGAAGGATGACATTTCAGATTAGGTTAGGTTATTTGAATATGACAAAGTCACGAAGGCTATTTGTATAAGAAGAATGATACCTTCGTGGAGGACTTTCTGAAGGGAAGCGGCTGGTATTCACCTTATACAAGGGAAAAACCACGAAAACTAAACATATAGCCGGCCCGTTCGCCTGGGTTCGAGCCCGAAGCAGGTCGAACTGCGAGTATTCAAAGGTCTAAACCATGCGACTAGTGGTGGAGCGATGACTCTTTAGAAACGCATGATTTCTGAGAGAAAACTTTCACCTGTTTCCATGTATGCATTTATTTCCTGCATTTTATCTTTCATGTATCCTATCTTGTTTCCTACATATTATTTTTCGGCATCGTATTTTATTTCTCTTGTAAATATTTTGATCCTTCATTTTAGTTGCTTTCGAGGCATAAGCCTAAAACTGTTATTTATACCTGCTGTTTACCACCTGGATATGCTCTGTATGCCTGGTTCCCCTAAAATGAGAAATAAAGTAAGTGATAGTAATAGAGCATAAATGATATACCGTGAAACTAGTCAAAAATAAAACACGGCAATTTCATGTCCGAGAACTATCAAGGTGGCAATCTACGCTCTACGTGTTTGCCCTCTTGCCGTCAACGACCTTCCATGCCGTCCACATTCCTTACCCAAGATCCTGTAACAGCGATTGAAGACTTTCCAACAAGAGTTTTAATATCGGTGGATAGGCCCAGTGACTAACATTTTCTACCAGGATTTATCTCCTTTGCGATTATGAACTCTGCTCATGTGAATGGTCTGAAGTCACACACTTCCTTTTCTTTTATAATTTCTCCTCCTACACTGACAAATCGTTGAAAAAATATACTATAGTCCTGAAATCCTTTTTAATACCCTGTTTTAAATACGATCTTGTAATCTGTCATATGACACTCTAATTACATTTAGAGGGTGCTTCTTTTTTCGACATCTCTAAAATTCGCTTGAATTGTTATTTATAGGAAGAGAATTTTAGAAACTCTTCTCTATTTACTTTAAGTAGTAGGAAACTTCAGAATTAAAAGAATCTCGTTTTATAGTTCCAGTAGGTCTCAGGTACTTTACCCGAAGTGGTATGATTTCTATTCCTGTGGTATAAAATGCTTTTCGGTTTACGCTTTCATGAAACTTTTAGCTTTTATAAAAATTATTAGAGCTTATATGTATTACAACTTCATAAGCAACTAAACTCAGGGCTTTTAACGATAATTTTTAATAAAAAAAGGAGGAGCAAAGGATTCCAAGGAAAAATGTTAATGCAATATTAGAAATAAAATTTATTTCATTTATCTGTAATAATGCCTTAATTCTGACTGTTTTAAAGCAGTTATTTTATATTTGTACTGCATTGCTATATGCAAGTTCTATGAGCTTATTAATACTATAATATACAGTTCTTAATAATATAATGGTAAATACATTTTGTTTGTGTTTATCTGTTTCAAATAAAGGATGCTACAATGAAATGAAAAATCATAAAATAAGGCAGATTAAAAATTAAAAATCCAAAAAATATAATATAAACACATTGTGAAATTATTTTTGTAAACAGAAACATTTAAAAGTATTTAACATCGTCAGGACTTCTGTTCATTTTAAACATAACTGGAGTCCTGAGTAGGAACAGAGAGCTTACTCAAAACTATATTTGTGCGTGTGTAGAAGATACAACAAAGATAAGGAGGGTTAAATTTACCCCTTATTTCTTACAGTGCACAGCCGTTTCGGAAACAGAGACCAGCACTTATGGCCTAAAACGTAGAAAATAAGAAATAAACTAACTTAACTAAATAAAAACTAAACTTAGATGCTTTACAGAGAGTAGTAACGCCTGTGGCTTTTAACACTACGTATGTAGTGAGCGGAATGCAAATAAACTGCAATACTTCTTCAAATATCGGCCAGAGGCCTTAAAGGCAGACATGAACTGACTGAAAAACACGCGCCTGATAAGGAGCGAGAAGTCTGCTAAAAGCCATATCGTAAATACTTATACAGTTTGCAACCTCATTTGCATAAACAATTCTACTCGTGCTTATTCTGACCGGAAATGGAAAATAAGAGAGGATAGCAAAGTCTTAAAATAAAATAAATGTTAGTAAAACTTAAAATCCTTACAACATGAAGAAGAAATTAGTAATTACATTTAACAGTACGAAATTTGATTTTCTCTTCACATAGCATGTACCGCATAACAGTGCAGGATGGTTTATATTAGTCACATATTAAGATAGCAATATGTTTCGCAACAATCTTACCATCACATGTTTCGCAACAGTTTCCGAACTGAGGATTAGGACATTCCGTGTTCGAACAAAGTACTGGATGACAGCTAACCATTCCGTCAAGGCAGACACATTCACTGCAGGCATTTTCAGGATCCATGAAGTTCTCCCAAGCCATATAAGTTTTTCCTAGATAATGGCATTTTATTTCTGGAGGACAAATTGGACAACACAAGCCTTTTAGGACTTCGGGCTCCATACATGTCTGTGAATCGCAAAATACTGTTTCACAAGAAACAGACCCGTTCTATTTTAATGAAACAAAATTTACAGTCAGTAGTGATATTGTTTGAAAATTATTTTGCTATTTATTTTCTAAAGAACAGAGGAAATCTATTTCCATCAAGCTTATTAATAGATATTGTAAAATTTAAAAGTGTTAAACTTTTTATTAGAAATAAATAAATGTATTTTTATATTTAATAAACTCTATTTTACAGTTAATAAAAGAAAATTTAAACTATAAATTCTTAAACTTCATTTCGATAAGTCAGAATTTTAATATAAATCTGAAGAGCAAACAGATTAAAATATGATTAATTTGAACCCGAATGGAGGAAAAATTTAACATTAGGTTGTCATGTTTTTCAGAAAATATGTATTTTGACAGAATTTTATACCCATCACGTTTCGTCAAGATACAAAATATTGCATTGCTGCATTTCGAGAAACATTTATATCAAAGTTGAATAATGGATGAAGCATATGAAGTAATCATCAAGAGCATAACTTCATGAAAATTATAAATTTTAGGGGAAACAGCTCTTACAGAAAGATCTGGTCAGGAGTATAAGTACCTTAAGTGATAAGCTGAAATAAAATTTAATATTAATGCGCATCAAATAAGTTACTTTTTAGAAAATCATACTTAATTAATTAAAATTTTTTGTTCGCAATGCTCAAAGTGCAATATTTAATCGTCTGCCATGAAAAGCGTATTATTGGGAATTTCAAATCACTTCTTAATCCAGAGTTATATACCTGACATTTACATATTTGACATGGGTCATCTCTGTGAGTAAATTCTTCGCCATTTCTGTACAATCTGTGAGTGAATTCGCAATGTTCACATTCTGGACAGCATACTCCAAATGGGGCAGCAGCGTGTTGGCAGTGAACAGGAGGACAATCAGTGCGTTCACAGCGGACAACAGAATCCTGTAATTATATACGGAAATTATGAACAAGGAAATACATTAATTTAAGCTCTTAGGAATGCTTTTGATTCCACAGATAACAGATTCATTCAACAGATATCTGATTCAATATATATATATATATATATATACATATAACTTAAATTAAGAAGAAATGTCTTTTAATTTTTTATTATTTTTCAAATATTTTTTATAAACATAGACTATTTAATTTCATTGAAGGCGGCAACATCTACTCAAAATGTCTCAAATTAAACTAAACAAGGCCAATAAAGAAGATAAGATTGCAGTGGATTATCTGGATCTTAACATTCCCAGTATCCAATAAATTAAGTTCTAAGACGAAAGACGAGGATTCAATTTTCCCACCATTGAGCTCATATACTGGTTTAATAATATCTCAAAGAAAGCAATAGATAATACTACTATGAATCAACTTAAACGGATTAAAAATATTTGTACCGAGTTAGAATAACAATAGAAAGAAGTATTTGTTCTTGTTCAAATGTTAAAATTAAATGAAATTCACTCAAGGACAATTATCAAAAGTTAGAATAATCTACAACCTATGAAATTACCCTGATGATATGAAGTTTGTTCTTATACCTTCTAGGAGGAAAAGTGCGGATGTGTTAGAAATCTTTTCATGACGTATAGAGGTATAAAAATTTTTCAGTTCGTTGTTTAATTCGTACTAATATTTGTATAATATTCCGACTATACTTTGAATGGAAAAAAGACATTCCCATTTCAAAATTCGGTATTATATGTCCATTAGCGTGAAAAAAATCTCCTTTTCTAACAATGGGATTTTTCATTTTTCCTCAACTTAATATTAATTTATTCATTTAACATAAACCTATTCGTCAGTTGCGCGCCTGCTGCCTTCCTTGGATGCGGTAGCCGTTTCTCAGGCTGCCTCTCCAGAATCGAAACCGGATTCTCCGTCACCCGTTACGATCATGGTAGGCGCGTAACCTACCATCGAGAGTTGATAAGACAGCCACTTGACAGATACGTCGCCGGGAAGAGCCCGTGCGATCAGCCCAAAGTTATACAGAGTCACCACATAATACAGGCACGAGGTCAGATTGGTTTTGGTCTAATAAAAGCGCTTGACCCCAGAGGGTCGTAGCTCTGCTGCATGTATTAGCTCTAGAACTGACACAGTTATACAAGTAGTAAGGTACGATCCAAGGACTACAGCAATCCTGCTATTTTCCTCTCTCTGCTCCTTTAAGTTTGGTACCCTCTAACGGCATTCTCCATCCCAACTTCTATGTAGTAAAGTCCCTTTTCTTCCATATTTTTCTGTGATTATTTTTTCCACTGTAATTTTCATGCGAATTTCAAGCTATTAACCCAAATTAATAAAATAGTAAGCTTAAGGACCAAGAATTACACTCTCTTGCCTAAGTACCAAGAATTCAATTCTCGAGGGTGGGAGTGATGGTGGGTGACTAATCAGAAATGTAGCCTGATTTTGCTTCTTATTTATTGAATAGAGGAAGACTTATATGATCTGGGTTGTCCATTTGATAAAAAAATAGGCCAGATGGGTATTTATGTACTTAATTTTGTTTTTTCTAATTTCCACTTTTCTAAATTTTAATTTGCAATGTAAGTTGAATCTTAAATTAAATTTCTAAAATATTTTAAATTAATTTCCAATCACGAAATATTTTAAATTTAGTACATCGTAATTTTTATTATTACATATTCCCTTTACATGATTTATTATACTAAGATTATTTGCCCATTTTTTAGACGATTTTCATTGTATTTACAGAAATATTTTACCTAACAGTTTTGTATTTTAAATACTCCATTTCATACCCTTATTCTTCACTATCTTTCTACACCGTAATTTACAAGCCAATAAAGCTTTTTTTAGTACAGAGGTATTTTATTCCACTCCTCTTGGATAGCTTTCTAAAGTTCAAGGAGGGTTGTAAGTCAACATCTGGACAATCCGCTTTTTAAAAGTCCAAAAGTGCAAACATCCATGGGTGATACATCAGGAGATTTAGTAGGGATATGAGTCAATGGCATGGCCATTATACACGTTTCTTGCTACATTTTTTTTTTCAGGAAATTAACTGTGTATTTTGACGTGCGGCTGCTTGCTTTTTGTCTTTATGCAGTTCTACTGATTGATGGCACTGTGCGTAAAGAGAAAGCATTTCATATTTGAAAATTGGCTATAAAATATGTTCCTAATAATATGTAGAGTTGACTGAACAGTTTTCTGCAGTCTCTTTAATTTTTATTTGTCGGTATATCAAAAACCAGCAACAATCATAAATTTCTTTGAAAACCTCAAAAACTTTCTTTAGATTCTTTGAACCATGTTTTAAGATTTCTTTCTTATCTTTGATAATAATAAATATATATCTTTTAATTGGGTGTTTTAAATGTATCTAAGATTCATCTATTTATGACAACACTTTTTTCACTTTTGTCCGAATAATTGTTTGCTATAAAGAATTCTGCTTTCGACGAATTGTCATGGAGAAAGACGATGCACATTATGATTTCTTGCCTTTTGAAGTTCAAGTCAGCATTAATCACTTTGTTTATAGCTGAAACTGAGCATCTTAATGATTATGCAACTGTCCTTTGACTTATAAAATTTTCTTTTAACATTAAATTTCTTACCTTTGCAACATTTGAAACATTCCACGTTTTCCTTAGATATGTTTTTTAAACAGTTTTTCTCCTTGAAACCAAACTTTGATTTATTTTCCCTTTCTATTGACAATTTTATCTGTCATTGCCTTATGTACCAAAACATCATGGCGTTCACAGCAGTTTTGAATAACTAACTACGAATAATTTTCTTCGGAAAGAG
>KK121995.1:271038-320737 GCA_000611955.2 Stegodyphus mimosarum
GAGTACAAACATAGGCTTCCGTCCATTGCTTCTTTAACAGTGCCATTTTGCATGAAAACAAAATTGTCAATTAGCAGACGATAATTTACACTTTCAAAAATATAGTTGCGGTTAAAAACAAATTTTTCAAGCATGCGATTTTTTTTACCAAAGCAAAGCCGTCTAAAAAATGCGGGAACAGCTTCTGCATTGTATTCTAGTTTCTTACTGTAAAGTACTTAAAAACTTATTATTATTTATTTTATTGATTAGATGTTGTAACCGTTCTTCTGTAAACATAATTGCTGGCTTCTTCTAATTGTATTTATTAACAGACGACAGAAACAGTTACAAAGAAAATGTACACCAAAATAGAACATACACAAGAACAGAACACCTAACATTTAGAATTAACGTTCGAGTAAAGCATATATATGATGAGGATATCTCATCGCAGCTGGAGGTCGACTGCCTAAGTTGATTTCGTGCCACTAGACTGCGTCCGATAAAATTGTTCCGCTACATCCAAATAGTTTTGTTACAATGTTTTGATTACTGCGGCTTTAGGGCATTCAATTTTAAACTAAAAGTGTTATGTTTATATAATAACTGGAAGATCAGGTAATTATTAATTAAGAGGATTTAAATTCTCATTCTTCAATATTTTAATATCACTACTATACTTTTTAGATTTCAAAAATTGCAATTACATTTTAAATAGGCTGATTCTTTCTTCTCAGTTGGCATTGAAATTTAAAATACATGTAATCTGTGAGGAATTGAGCTTAGTAATTTTGTACTTTGCGTCAGCATTCAATCAGTCAACACTGGAACTGCAAGGGAATTCTGTTGAAAGCCACAGCAGAGATAATTATATCTTCATATTTTCTAAATATTAGTAATGGTTTAAATATCTACCGTGTTAGCACGTAAGTTTTGAGAAAGCAAAAAAAAATCATTTGCATCTTCACAAACTGCGAATGAACTCCAAATTTAGTTAAAAGCTTTTAACAAATTTTTGTGGACTCTCATTGTATATTTTCTAAGGAAACTTATACTTTTAAACTTCATACATCCAAAGAAAGAAAAAGAAAACTTCTTATTCACAACAAATTTTAAAAAATCTGTTCATCGAGCCTTACCTTGCATGTACAAATTTCACACGGATTTTCAGAAGATACCCAAATATCCCCTTCATTGTGTTGAATGTTCTCATTCGTTCTGTCTCTGCAATATTCTAAGCACTCTTCACAGCACTGGTTTTCAGGTTTGATCGGATTTGGACAACTAAGTTTTGGACACTGTTGTTCAGAACATTTAACATTTCCATTCTGGAAAATAACCATCCAAAGAAATTTTTAAAATATATTCACACACAAAAACGCATAACAGAAGACGAAAATTTCAGATGTGCCGGAAATAATGAAAATATTGATTATAAAATGTATCTATGAAACTAAATTTTAGAGACACGGATGGTCGTAAAATAGAAACATACATAAAGTAAGCCAAATTTGGATATATGTAACAAATCTCTTTTAATCTATGAAGCTACAGTCGAACTGTAACAAAAAAAGTTTTATTTAAGAGATCCTTTAAGCTTTACTGTACGTTATAGTACTTATTTTAAATCAAATCATATAAATTTGGTTTTACAAAATTCTGCTCCTCTTTACAAAATGCCTGTTAAAACAAGTTGTAAAAATACAAATATCTGAGAAATTTTTTCTATCCGCATTCATAAATTATTCAGTATAGGAAACATATTGGTCTGCGGGCTACAGCTTTAAGAGTGGTAGTCTCGAGGGACATGGAGTCATAATGTAAACACTATATTTCAACTTTTTTAACCTCGTGACCAATATGCATATAGCTGCGATTCATCACAATCCACAAGCATACAGTTACAATTTGTTGCGATCCACATACATAAAAATCCTCTGCTGAAAGAAACGTAAGGGAGGCAAAAAAGCATATTCATAAAAAAATAATGCAATTATTAAGAGTTAATTGGTGATTATAAGTAAATTCGTAATTTCTGGTAAATATGCATAATTATGTAATAAGCAAAAGAGTATTTCAAACGCTTTTGGGACCCGCTAAATATTTTTCTTTCTATGCACTGGTGGGTCATGATGGACAATTTGCAAACCACAGATGTGAAGCAATATTCGCAGTTAAAAGAGAGGAAAAACTGCTACCAATTCACATTATGGAATAATTCATTGTCTTTCATACCGATATTCAACAGTCGGATATTAGTCAGTAATGACGGGGTTTGTTGGCTCTATTCTTGGTGCTATTCTGTTCCATTTGAGATTTTCGAGACGCTATTCTGTTTCATTCAATTTTCGCCAGTTTCATTTAATCTGTACAGAAGTTAGGCTTGGGATACCAGTGTTCCTCTAAATGTTCTCGAACAGAGTATTAGATTTAAGAAATGTTTGTTAAGTTAAATAATAATTTATGGTAGAAATAAGTAAGCTCTACTTGCATCTTATGAAGCCTGCAATCCGCTACAATAAAGATTTTAAAACTTTAACTTGTCGTTGCTACTTTCGTCGAGAAAGATTGTGTGGTCAATCCTCAAAGAGGATTTCCTAGTTGCCGATGGATTTAATGCCTTTAAACTGATGTCGTGGAAATATAAAGGCTACGCCAATCAAGCTCTCAAAATGTAGTTCCGAAAATGTCTAGAAAATGTATAAATTTAATTTTAATAGTAAAACTAAAAATCTAAATGGTTTGGAAGATAAACTCGCTGAGTCAAACCAGTATTACAAAATATTTAAAGATGAAGACGTTGAAGAGTGTGAAAGCGTGTTGGAGGAAATTGATGAAGAGCAGTAAAAGCAAATGCTAAGATTTAAATATTTTTTTTTGGAATGTAGGCCAATTATATCTTTCCATGTTAAGAATTTACATCTTGAATGTATTACAAAATTAAAAGCTTCGAGAGATAATTTTACCGGTAATTACAAAAATTGGACTAATTTTAAAATTCAACTCAATAGTATAATTACGTCTAATGAATTTTTATACGATAGACAGAAATTGTTTTATTTGTACCAACAGAAACAAACAACTTCCCTTCAACAATAACGAAGTACAAATCCACGACAACATCAACAATATAAATCTACATATTGGCAATGACGAATGCTACATCCACTTACCAACAGGCGGCACGATTTGAGAAATAATAGAATGCTATGCTAAATTCAACCAACAAATTAATCAACCCAGTCACAAACCTCCAAAAACGCATGAAGAAGTAGCCTGCATCCCATCAGACAAAAGTAAAAGCAACCGGATTATATTGCATCCAAAATACGCCAAACTAGTAAGAGGATTTTAAGATAAAGTCCACATGCTGACCCCCTTTCAACTAATCGGAGCAAGTATCAAGAGGATCACCCCAGGAAGGCAGAGAGGATTAATAATTCAAAGTTACAGGCAGGAAGACGTCTAAAGGATTAAGAGGCAGCAAAAAATATTATCAACATCCGAATCCTACAAGCACCTACAGCAAAATGCACAGTCAGTGATGTACCCCCAAATCCAGAAGAATTACTCAAGACCATAGCACAACAAACGCAATTTAAAGCAGAAGAAATTAGACTATTTTAAAGTTAAACGATCCAAACAATACAAAAGAATGGGCGGTAGAGTCTAAGCACCTCCTTCAAAAACCTGCATGACTAAGAAACAGATTTACCTAGATTGTAGGATTAAGAGCGTCACAGAATTCACAGGGATAAGAAGATGCTATAAACGGCAAGATTTTGCGCGTAAGAGTACCAGCTGTTAATTCAGCTCCGATTGTTCTTTCTGTGGAGGAACCCACGATGTCTCTTAATTGCACTACGCGGATTCCATATTGCATCAGTTGCTGGCGAAACAATAAAAAATTTGTTTACTACGCCCCCATAGGCTCGTAAATCTGCTGGGCCACTTACTAAGCAGAAGTCCAGAAAGTAAGAGCAAGAACAGCATATAAACTCTAAATCAAAAATATGGTACAATAAAAATAAGTAAATATTACCTCAATAACGCGAATAATCACCAACAAAGACAACACCGCAATCAGCTGCCTACATCAATCTCCATAAAGGTAAAACCGCAACCGATCAACTAACTCAACACCTAATGATCATATTTAACGATCACTCAACACCTAACTATCAACTAACTCAACACCTAATGATCATATTTAACGATCACTCAACACCTAACTATCAACTAACTCAACACTACAGCACTACTTCGTCTTTATACAAGAGCCATACTGCTTTGCTGGACAAGTAAACGGAGTTCCAAATGTTTGGAAAGTGTATTAACAATTCTACCCGCCGGAAGACCTTCTTCTCCGAGCTCCCATAATTTGCCCAAACAGCAAATGTAACTCAACTATTATTATAAGTCAACGAGATATTGTTATCCTTTCAATAGAAACCAAAATTTCACAGCTAATGATCACCATTCTTTACATCTCAACATACTTGACTCTTGATTTATTCAGCTTGTAGAAACATTAGATTATTACGAATCCGGAGACATGAAAAATGGGCAATGCCCTCGCTGGGACTCGAACCACGGACCTCTCGAATACGCGCCGAGTTACTGACTATTATACTACGAAGGCATGGTAAGAAGGTGGAAAAAATACCTCATATACTCCCCCCTTTTTAAAGGGCGACTGGTGATTAGAGGACCCAGTCGCCAAATCCTGGTGGTGGAGAATCATCATCCACCACCCTTTTAATTCAGGAGCCACTGTAGAGTCATTAGGATTTTTTAGAAAGCAGGGTGACATGAAAAATGAACAATGGCCTCGCCGGGACTCGAACCTCGGACCTCTCGAATACGCGCCGAGTGTGCTGGGCATTATACCACGAAGGCGAGATAAATACCTTATAAACCATCTAATTAAGAGTTTCAAATAATACTAAAACATCAGTGGAGACTTCAACTGTCACAATGCACTTTGGGGTTATTAAGACACAAATCCATGAGGTTTGCGGCTAGAAGAATTCAATTCCAATTATCAGGACTGAGTGTTCTGTGCATGTTCTTAGGAAACATGGTAAAGTCTTCAATAGGGTCCTTATCCTCAAGTCTCAAGTCCTGAACTGGAACAGTGAGCGGATAATACGCTATGTTCTTGTGTAGATGCTGAGTTGGAGAATAACTGCACTTGAAAGGGATTTGAAATCCTCTTTTATTAAATCACTATTATTTACCCACTTCCCAACTCGGGAGGGATACAGAAGTAGAAGACCACACTTGGGTCGAACTTAACAAACAAATAAATTTAAATAAATACCTAAATAGAAATTAAATTAAACTTTGCTTCGCAGAGCAAATCGCGGAGTTTGGCCTTTACCTAAAAGGGTGCGTAGCAAGATATACTAATACTAGCGCACTTCAAATTGCTTCAATATGCAATCACGTACGTAGTAAGCACTATGGCTTATAAATTTTAACTGCTAGCTGGTCAGGTGAACGTTGAGCAGAGTGACCGTGATCTGAGACTAAAGCTCTCTCACAACGAGAGGTTTCTACCTCTGGTTTAAATAGTACTTCGCTGTACTTCAAAATTAGCATAAGCTGAAAACGCGCGCTTCTTCTGACGGGAAGTTGAAACAGAGAGGAGATAGAAAGATTTAAATTAAAATAAAACTTGGTTAGTTTAACTAAAACCTTACACAATAACCTAATTCTTCATAATCAACCAAACGACCTTCCAACATTCGACACCATACGAAGCCAAAGCTGAACAGAGCTCCTCATCATCTTACCGTATCTAGCAAATAAAATCTACACCTGAAGAGTTCGAGATGACCACAACGAATCAAATCATAAATGTGTTACTTTCCATATCAACGAACCGACAACAAGCACCATAATCGCCAGATTTAAAATAAACAAAGGAAGAGAGAAAATATTTGTACAACATCTGAAGTAATATGCAGAAGCCATGATAGACTCAATCAATCATTGCAGCAACAGAGAAGAAATCAACAAAACTACAGAATACAGAAGAAGTAATAGAAAGAATACAAATCATCTACAACCAAACATTTAAGAAGAGAATACCAACAGTACTGAGCAATATAAGCTGCTGAACAAAAGATTATTGAGAAGCACAAAACCAGAGCTGCACACAGAAAACTTAAATTCACAGAATTAGACAAGGAAAGGAATATCATCCTTCGAAAATTCAGAAAAAAGACTGGTTATAAACGCCAGCCTATATTATAACATATAAGCTATATTACAACAGTACTTCTAAGATTATGTTCAAAAATATATATATATGTTTGGTATTCAAGCTAAAAAAAACCTGTTATACTTACAATACATTCACACTGCAAACAAAGGTTAAGTGGATTAGGAGAAAAACGTTCTTTGTTTTTTAATACTTTTCCTTCATATTCACAACCTGA
The DNA here is from genome assembly GCA_000611955.2 of Stegodyphus mimosarum. Classification (NCBI taxonomy): domain Eukaryota; kingdom Metazoa; phylum Arthropoda; class Arachnida; order Araneae; family Eresidae; genus Stegodyphus; species Stegodyphus mimosarum. Next base: position 277,467 of record KK121995.1, read on the forward strand.
AAGTAAATCTTCATTGATAAGTAAAAGGCAGAATTTAAATGAATAATTGTGCATTTTATAAATGAAAATACATAAGCAATAAATGCACAAAATATATTTCTCCTTCCCTCCCTCCCTCCCCCCCCAAAAAAATAAAAATGCAAGTAAAATTACGCATGGAAATAAAATTACAGAAGAACCACAAAATCAGAAAAAATTATACAGTTGCTTTTATCAGAGGGTAAAACAAAACTACGAAAAAAGACATTTAAAAAAAGTAAATTAATATATTGCGAAGAGCAGCTAAAATTTCAAATGATATTCACAACTCTTTTCGCATTACTCCATCTTTTAAATAGTAATTTTTAAAAGATGCAACAGAATGAATATATAAATTACAGAAATAGATTCTAATGTAATATACTGCTAACACAAAACAAATAATAATTCAATATGAACTCATTTGTTCCATTGTTGTTTCTAATCTCCTAATCTGAATCTACAGCCAGATCAGGTTTACGGATTTTATCGTGGCGAAGAAAAAATGGTGCGTTAGTCGTGTGCTCCTTATAGGTAACAGTATGAATTGGTAGATCAGCTCTGTGCTAGTTTTGAAAGAAACTTCCCCTGGAGGCGGAAGCAAGTACTCCCATTCCTTTTTCCCTACCGTCAACCACTAGAGAAGACTTTCGTCTCGATAGCTTTTTAAGTATTACTATGCCGCCAAATCTATGCAATTACAAACATCTATGTATTCGCCGGGTTTTGAATGCGGCGCCAACGCTACGGCAGCCGAATTCCCAAAGCGCGCCTTTTATTTATTCTAGAAACAGACAGAAACCATGCATAACAACGCTAATGAATTTCAGCATTAAAAAAAAAAGAACGAACAAACGAAAAAGGAAAATATTAAATATTACATTTTTTTTTCATAGCAATGCACTTGCAATCATGAAAAATTACTAGATCTGGATTACCGTGTATCAAAAGTACAAAAACTAACGACGAAAATTATTGCTATTATTACTGTAACACTTCTTCTTATAAATGCTTTTAAATTAATATCTGAATTCTAAATTAGTTCGAAGAATTGACATTTTTTTAATTAGGATGGCGCACAAATTGGAACTGAAATTTCCTAAATTTTTATTTACAGAAGCTATTTTATAAAATCTTTTACATGTTAAATCGAATACTATCATCACTACTTATAATGTGTGTGTGTATATATATATATATATATATATATTGTTTATACCATTTTTTTCATTTTACATTGCTTCTTATATTAATTTTTTCATTGTCAATATGACTGTTATTTTAATTTTAAAGATTATACTATTGATGTAACAAATTTCAACTTCTCGTACAAAAAGCTTAACTTGACATTTTCTCAACTATGAGATTTTATACCTTTAATATTTATCCTACACCTAGATAGAATAAGAGGGATTTCTATTTCTAATATACTCAAATATGTCTATATATAGAGAGAGATAGATAGATATGTAATGAAACTGGAAGATAGTTCGGTGAAATAACTTGGCATGGCTCGAAAAAATAACTTGAATGCATAAACCAGAAACTTGCAGACCTTGCCGCTGATTTGAACACATAATTTTATTTTGGTCATAGTGCAAGCCTTTATATGCATAAACAGATTCACAAGCATCATTTATGTTGCGACATACGCCCCACACTTTTTTATAGCTTACATATCCTTAGACAATGGACAAAGCGGAAAGTAAGCTCTGCGTAGCTAGCGGCAGAGCGAAACAGGGGATAAAAAGAGCGAGCATAGAGAAGAGGTGACTAAAAGAGAGAGAGATTGCGCAGCAAAGACCTTTTATACAGATTACATTACAAAAATGTTTACATTAAGCGAAATAATTTTCAGATACCTAATAGATTTAATATTCGGATGATGGGTTAAGATTCCATCGCATTTCAGGAATAATTACGCAGTAGAGATCAGATGACGAATCACTTTTCAGAATTATAGAAAGTACAGATTATATTGGAAAAGTTATAGCTTTGCTATTTTTAAATGAAGAGGGGAGCGAAGTCAATGAGCTACTGTTAATTATTATTATTAATATATATATATATATATGATGATTCCGATGACTACAAAAGGAGGAATTAGCTTGCAGTCGTCGTAGCTGAGCGTGAAGGCTTACAGATGAAGATTACAAAACATGAAGAATTTCTAGTCTTTATTTTCCCACATATTCAATCATCTCCATAGATGTTTATCCAATCATAATGAAATCCGATACATTTCTATGATTCAATCATAATGAAAGATGATAAATTGCTATTTGCGTTGATTCTTAGAATTAAGACGCAGGCACTTTAGACGGGGAAGCAAAACGAGGAGTTATTCGCAAGGTGGAAGCTTGCAGAAGGAAATGACGTAATTAGCTCGCCAGAATATTTATATCAGAGTTGGTTTCATTCTAGAGACAAGCTATGATTGGTTAATATTAGTTTTGGTTTGCACTTTTCAAGCAGCGTTACGTAACGTCGAAAGATCTCGAACTCGGGAAAACAGATGAATTAAGGGGCAGATCACCAAATTTAGAATGTTAATTTTAAGACTGCCAACTGGTTTTTAAAGCAGCTATGGAATTTTCTTATATCTTACATATATATAATACAGATAAACATTGCCACAAAAAATATATGCACCCAGAAGAAATAAGCCACCATCACGAAAGTCAGTAGGAATGTAGTTTAGTAAGAGATATGCAAATGACTTAAATTTCGACGTCAATGAGACAAGGCTAAGCGCGCTATGCGCATATGAGATGCGCATCTGGGAGAGTTTAAAAGCATGAGTGCTCGTGCCGTAGGGCTATTCAGATTAATTTGTCGAGTTAGATGGACGGTATTCTGACTAGAGATGTCTCTGAAACGTAAACGGCGTCACTACGAATAATACGTACAGTAGTAATCGGAGTCAGTCGTATAGGCCTCAGAGAAGCAGGTTGGTCAAACAGGCATATCGGCCGCCAGCTCTGTCGGAGCGATATGGTAGTTGCTCGGTGTTGGCGACAATCTATCAGGAAGGAACAGTCTGCCGTCACGGAAGGTCAGGCTCTCCGAGGAACACAAATGAGCGCGAGGATCGCGCAATCATAAAACCATCCACTTCCGCACCAACAACGTCGCTAGCATCGATTCGACGACCTTTACCACCTTCCAGAAATCCGGTTGTATGAAGGGAAACCATTCGGAGACGACTGGCCGACGCTATTATATGCTGCCGGCGTCCGTTAAGATGCCTACCATTGACCCCACATCATAGGCAGTGTCAATTGTATTTTTGTCGAACTAGGGCAAGCTGGAGTGTGACCGACTGGAGGCGCGTGATCTTCAGCGACGAATTTCCGATTTACTCTCAATGCTGATGACCAACGTACACACGTTTGGAGGGGGTCAGGCCAGCGTTCCGATTCGGGATTTGTTGTCGAGCGACATATGGCGAGTACATAAGGTGCGACAGTATGGGGAGCGATTTCTTGAGATACACGATCACCTCTAGTCGTCCTTCAAAGCTCTATGACGGCTCGTGGTTACGTGGACGACATATTAACTCCGGCTGTACTGCCTATGCTATCAAGTCGCTCAGGTGCCATTTATCAGCAAGACAACGCTCGTCCACATACTGCGCGTCTCTTACAACCATGTCTTCAAGGATATGACGTACTCTCGTGACCTGCCAGGTCGCCAGACCTCTCGCCAATACAGAGCTTTTGGGGCATGCTTGAAAAGCAACTGCAGCTGTCCCGGAATATTGGTGAATTAACTGACTGGCCAGTAGAAAAGATTGTTGCACGATTTCCGCAGGGAGTCATAGGTGGCCTACTTGATTCGAAGCCACACCTTGTTTCGGCATGAATAGCTGCCAGAGGTGGCTATACTACTTACTGATTTGTAACCTTTTTCATGCCATAACTTCTTAATAAAACGATCTTCCGTTCTAAATCTGCAGTCGTTTGTTTATCTCTTCATACACTACAAATATGGTAAGTTTCGTGATAGTAGTTCATTTCCTTCTAGGTGCATACATACATTTTTGTAACAGAAGTTATATATATATAGAGAGAGAGATATATATAGATATAAATATATAATTCAAAGTCCTTTTACATGACTTTATATATGACACATATATCAAATCATTTATAGTTAAAATGTTTCTTAGCAAAAGTATGTATTCCAATGCACATACTCATATATCTATGGTTGATGAGGATCTTTGAGTTTTTCTCGCAACCTTTTAATGAGCGATAGTGTTACGTTGCCGTTTGTCACATGTATATATGTAAGACAATATGAAAGCACACTTCTTAATTTAATTGGCTCTAAATTTAATTGGCTAAAACCTCTTTTATTTTTCATTTAATTCGGGGACTTCATCTCTCTGTCTTAAAAGTAGCGCTATGAGTCTGAACTGCGTAATTCAAATTAATCATGTGATCTTACGTAACGCTTAATGCAGATACCTCTTGCCCAATCAAAGAATTTTAAACAAAACTCGGAACTGAACCTTTTTCGACTCCCTCTCTTCTTCCTCTGAAGTACTGCGACACTCTTCCCTTTTCCCTTACGCTTTCACCCTGCTAAGACATTGCCGCAATCATCTATGTGCTGCTATAATCACTTCTATCGCTATAGTATCAAAACTGTAAATGTTCTGGAAATAGGCACGATTGGAGTGCCAAGTGAATTGTGGGCACAAATGTTAATTTAAATAAATATGGAATTTAATCCGGCACGCCTGCTTCTTCTTCAAAATGGATGGACCGCTCTAAGCATCAAGTATCTACGCTAAACAACATTGCTACGCGTATACATCTCAGTAGTCTTACTTCAGTCTGTCCAAAATTGTGCTTTCATATTATTACATATATATAAATATGTATATTTACCGCATATGTATTATTCACATACTTTATTCTATTACTCACATGTATAGCTGGTATAGATTTACCGCTTAATTTAACAAAAAAGAAGGGCGAATACTTCTCTATTCTATAATTTTGAATTTGAATCATGTATTCAGTGAAATTGAAGTTAGACAATCGATCGATTGCAGTCTTACAGAATCATACATCCCTACATTTATAGTTCCACTGCCAATACTGTTTCAAAAATCGTAACATTTCTCTGGCGAAAATTTTACAAACACATCGAAACAGTGCCATTAAATTTTTGGAGTTGAACTTTAAAATTTATTTATTTTTAAGTGAACTGTTTCTTAGCGGCTAACTTATTTCTCTTGAATGTAGTTTTTCATCCAATGAGTTCTATGCTGAACTGCATTTGTCTTGACATGTCGTTTACAGTCTGCTCTATGAGACTGCTTTCGACATGGATTAAATTTTATTTTTTAATGTAACTATAATTCTGGATTTTTTTTATTACTACTTAGTGTGACAGAATAATTGGTCTTTCTATGAGTTATCCAAATTTGTAGTTTTTCTATAAAGGTAAAAACTTACATTAAATTATCTCAATGGTTGTCTCTAATATAAAAGATGCATATTTACTATTAAATATAAATAGTCCAATTTTAATATCTGCTTCTTCATCGGTAGCACATATTTGGAAAATACAAGACGCTGTACAAGCAGCAACAATTTATTTTAAAGTGTTGTTATGGTAGTGAGAGATGCTGCGAAACAACTTACCATCGCATACTGGACAACACTGACCAGGCAACTTTACTGGATCTGTGCATTGGGGATTGCACTGATCCATCTTCCTTTTACAAGAAACTGCCCCTTTCTAAAAAACAAAAATAAAAACTTAATAGTAATTTAATTTTTTACATGCTCATTTCCCGCAAAATTTAAGTATTTAAAAGTGTCACAAGAATATTGCGAAATTTAACACTACAACCGAGGTATATAAATAAAGTTTCTGAGCCGAATTGCCATCAGAATTGCCGTAGCAGAGGAATCATATCGAAATGCTTGAAAGCTGGCCAAAGGAAGTACGAAATTTACTCAGAAATATACTCATGCTTGTGAAAAATGTAATACCTTGAAGGAACCATCAGATTGCAAAGACATGTATGTCAAATAGTAATGGTAATACAAATAAATTACCAAAGTTTTGATCTATACAACCAGCATTACTGACACAAAAATCAGTACTTTGGTAAATACCATAAGAGATAGCAAGAGCTTTTGTACATCGTTGCAGTGAATCAGGGACGCTTGGAATGAATTCTATGGGTACTGAGACTAAAATTAGATAAATGACAGTAGATGCTGACAGAAGCACACATGTAAGTATTCCTTTAATGCTGTCTAGCACTCGAGAACAAGTTGCACGACTCTTCAGGACCATGCTAATGAGATGGCTTTCATGCTTTACTAGAGTCACATTATTGGCCCAATGCCAGAATTTTTAATTCGTGAGACTCTCTTCCGTTCACTTTTCCACACTCGTATCACCATCGTGGAATTGTGTTCCACAGACGCGGCTATGTTACGCTACGAAAATGCTCCTTTTCGCAGGTCAGTAATTTGTGCCCGTTGGAACTCTGTAGTTTGCTTATGTGATACTCAACACGATGTGAAGTCAACACGATTTTCAGACCCTTATAAGATAATTTCTAGCTCATTGAAGATGAAACACTACTTGTCTGGCGCTTCAACAGCCCACTATTTAAACGCCTAACAGGACAAGAGTCCCACTAGATTAAATTTTTAATTCCCATAACTTTACAAGATATTTCATGCCAAAGCTGAAAAATGTCAATGACCAAACACTATGCCATAAACTAATTATCAAATTAAGTGTGAATAACAATAATTTTATGCATGCAATTTGCTAAGAATACAATGAAATAACTAAACACGTTAAAAAAATACAATATATATTACTGATTCTGAAGCAAAAAAAGAAGGATACATAAGCTATCTTCAAAGATAGGAAGGGTTTTAAAAAAGAAGCACGAAATGTGGAAAAGAACTGTTCATTATGAAAAAGAAATATATAAAGGTACATCAGCGATAATAAATATTATTCCTATGGTGTTTGAAAATAAAACCGAGGAACTAAGATTTAAAACTGAATTAAAAAGCGTGTTTAAGTAAAACATACAAACCGCACATAACCTCACACTTAACTGTAGACTCATTAGGCTTATTTCGGAGCAGGAAACAGGAAACATTATCAGTGCCCTGGCTGGGATTCGAATTTTTGATCCCCCAATTGCCAGCTGGATGTGCTTCCAATTATATTCAGAAGGCACTCAATAAAGGAGGAGAAAATTCCTTAAAAAGCGACTTCTAAATTATTCTACTTACTTTTGAAGTGCAGTTAGGCTTCCGAAAAGGATGGTGATAAAATAGTTAGATTTCAAAATAGAAAGAAAAGAGCAACTAATAGGTGGAAGGGAGAGCTATTAATTGATAAAACTGTATCACATATGAGATGAGAAAAAAAACTTTCTTCAAGAAAACCGAAAAGAATACAATAACTCTTCATTCACTTTCGTTCTATGGACAGCACTTCTTGTGACCGTCTGAAACATAAAATTTTTATTATTTAAGAGGATTATAATTTGTATCCTTTTTGCTCCTCAGGTTTAAATTTTGGGGGGGGGGCGGGATATTATATTTTTTGACTTTCCCGTCGTTTTTTATTTCCTTGACTTTTCAGAATTTTTCAGATGAATGGGAATCACACAGGTCATTTCACACGACTCTGCAGAGCTTGGGCACCCGCATTCACTCTCTATTTCTCATTATTTGAATGTCAGACCCTGCTTTATATTTCTCGTAAGCTTAATTCCATTTTGCTGATTCCTTCATGATTGTGCAATTTTCATAAACATGAACGTAATACTAATTGTAAAAACTTACAAGATCTGAAAGTTTATCTTACGCTGCTTAGATTTGTAATCAAACATATGTATGTGGGTTTAGAAGGACAATATATAATTCACATTAATTATACCTACATCACAAATACAAAAATAGCAAGAATCGGATTTAGGATGAAATGTTTCGCCATCCTGGTAAATGGTGCCCTGGAAATTGCATTCTTTGCAGGAAGGGCAACAGCTTCCAGGTTCAACCCTAGGATTTTCACATGTGACAGTGGCGCAACTGACCGATTCACATTCCATGTTTCCTGGAAGAAAATTTCAAAGAGAATGAATTGCAAATAAAATATTATCATTAAATCGCTTTTATGCATCAAGATAAGAATAACTAATATGTAATCATATTCATTCAGTTTCTTCAGTCAAATCATTCAATCATTCTTCCTATCCGCACTACTGTTCCTAGTCTTATTCCAATACTGCGTTGTATATGAAAAAGAATACGCGCTGTAGCTTTTGTTTCGAAGTTCTGTGACCTCATCGTGCAAGCCGCAACAACCCAGCAAAATATTTCCAGCGAAAGATATACCAAAATACAGGGTTACAGAACAGTTTAAAACTTTTCACAAAACTTTATACTAAGTACATACATAAAAATAATATTGCTAAAATACATAAGTTAAATTACAATAATTTATTTCAATTATAGGGCATTGGCTTAAATGGTTTCTATTAGTTATTTATATTACAGGAAAATGGCTTTTAAAAATGTATATCTTCCTTTAAAGGTTTTTTAACTAGGGCTTAAAAAATTCATTAAAGCGCGCTAAAATTATATTAAGGAAATCTACCTTGGGAAAGGATTCTTTTCTAAGAGTAATTACGCTGAATTTAAGCTGCATATGAGGAAATACATGAAAATCTGCCCAACTCTACATGAAAGATTATGAGTTATATTGGTATTTCGAATGAAGAAAAGCTTAAAACTCTCCATATTCGAAATTTGAAAATGCAGTGAATAATCAGTAAATGAGTCATGTTTTGATTCGCTACTCAGTAAGCATAGTCTTTTAAAACTGTGCAGGCACATACATAATGCAAAGATTAGAATCGAATACAATTAAATTGGAGTTTTGAATATTATCAGGAATCAAATTTTTACTTTAAGAGGCATTTAAAGTACGTTCAAATATCTACTATGAATGAAAAGCCAGATCAGCATCAACTAGGCGTAATACTTAAGGAGCAGGGTGCGTTTTTGAGGATAATCACATATATTAGTTTATATCGCGCAAAGTTTAGAGGAAAAAATTAACAACTTAAAATTCTGCTTATTATCAAAGTTACTTTCAAATTCGTAAGTGAATTAAAATGCAAAATAGAATCAACAAATCATGAGATACGGCACTGATTTTAGTCAAGTTAAAATATCTATGTATCTATCTATCTCTTTATCTCTCTCTATATAGAGAGAGAAAGTCTTATGTCATAACACTCGAATCACTGAAGCCATTTGGATCATTCATTACGATCTGGATTTACATAATAAAATACCTGAAAAGTAGTTGCCTACGTAATAAAATAAAAATGATAATTAATTATATTCAAAATAATTTAAGAAGTTCAAGATTCTGTTTCAAGTAAAGTAATTTAATATTTCAGCGAGGACGTTTTGTCCCTTGGCTGTGTGCGAATGGAGGCTGAGTAAAAGATTTTAGTATTTAAATAAGTTTGCTTTCAGTTGTTTTCTAAAATATTACTATTTGCCCATCACTAATGTTTTTAGATAATTACTTCAAGTTTAAAAGTCCTATTAGCGCAGAAAAAGCTCAGTATAACTTGAATCTATTTAATACAATTCAAGTTGGTATTAGGTCAATTCACAAATATCTCATTCAAAAATTTCTTTATAACAAAACTTAAGATTATATAAAGGCTCAATATGCAACAGATTCTAAATACATCGATATGTAAGTTCTTTTTAATACATTAATATATCAAAAAGTAAGTTTTTCTTACCGTTGAAACAAAAACATTTTTTGCAATCATCGCTGGTTGGAATTTCGACATTGTTCGGGTAAACTAACCCGAGAACCTGACAGTCTGAAATGAGATTAAATTTCAATTTGTGAGTAAATGAAATATGATCAGTAGCTATGAAAAAATGTTGTACAGATATATACATAAAAATTTTTTAAATCATGATTTGACGGTGTTCTATAGATTGACGTTAGATATGATAAAAAATTCTATGGATTTCGAAGGCGACTGAGTCAGTCACCCTCGAAAGAGCTTCCTTCTTAAGGAGGTAAAGAATTTTGTTTTTCAATCCTTAAGAAGAGAGACCTGTGTCAATTCGTCTAAAACGTCAATATAGTTTTATATAAAATCTAATCAACATAAAGTTGTTTGGGGCCTAATTTTTATATTTTGCTACCTCTTCCTCATAGATACTTCAAATTCTGAAACCTGAGAAGTCCAAATAAAAATATCGAAAACGATGGGTAGAAAATTTTGTATTTGTTGTATCAGGACTCGTATTTCTTTTTATCTGTTTGGCGAACGTGACGTGTCCTCACTGGACAATGAGTTGACTGCAAATTGTGTCCTATGGAGTGTAGCAAAGACAAGATGAGAAGGGTTAAAATTACGCTTTATTTTTTCCACGTTTTCACAGTCGCTCCCGCACTTCTGGATACAAAGACCAACCACTTGTGGTCTGAACGTAAAAATATAAGACAACTAACTAACTAAAATTTAAATAAGAGCTAACTTTTAATATTTTACACAGATGTACTAACAATAAGACTGGGCTTTTAAATTACTGCGCTTGTAGTACGCAAACTGCGGAAAACTATGTTATGTAGTGGTTTTTGGTTAGTTTAGAATTATGGATTAATGTGTAGTTAATTGCAGTTATTTGTTAATTAATTATTGAGTGAGTAAATTATATGCATTAATTTATGCTTATTCTAAATTTTTCTTCACGAATTGTATTGCTTATGTTATTGAATCAATTATTCTTATGCGAGTTAAACAGAGTTCTCATTCTTACGTTACGCGTTCGTTGGTAATAAGCCTTCGGGAGAAGGAGACAATGGGAAATCGGTTGTTTCTGCGTAATATTTGAAATTTAAAAATACTTCCTTTTTATTCACATGGTTGAAATTTATACCTCTTAAAGAGAAAAAATTTACCCTTCTTATGAACCTACTTTCATGACTGTACGTTGCCCCGTTGGAGAATTATGCCCATTTAATTGCTAAAATTGTTGAATTTCGTGTTTAAAAATTTACTCTGCTATAAGCGTCGTTTCGGAGCACTTTTTCGTCAAGGTCATGTACTGCGTCCGGTTGAGTGATAGGGTTGTCGCATTCTTTTCCCTCACCCCTCCTTGTTGGCGAAGGGGGTGGCGAGGGTGGAATTTTTTTTGGTGTGAAGAAGGAAAAACTAAGTTTTCGCAGCACTGTTTTGTGTTTGGCGAGATTTGCATACTAATTCACCAAATTTGGTGATTTCCGGAAATTCTGGATTCGGGAGGATTGAAATCGTCATGCAAGGCCATGTTCACCCTTTTTGCCTCGGATTGCAGCTGTAAGAAGGACTCGCGATTTCCTTCCTTTGGAAGAGCCGCCATGTTGACCCAGGGAGACCGGTAGAGGATAGATGTCCAAGGCTTTGTCCGGAAAAAGCCGCCTTCGGCTTGTTGCTTGCTCCCATTGAGGAAGAGATGAAGAATAAGAAGGAGATGTACTTCTAAGGAGAATTGATATGTTACTACTCCTCTGCACCTTGCCATCCTTTATCCAGTCGGGGAGTCTAGATTGTTTTTCTTCGAATCTCAATGCATTTTCCACCAGAGCTTGACGTTCCTTGAAACCCGCTGAATTCGGCTTCTTCCGGATCTCTCACTTCGAAAACATCCATGCGCCTATCATCATCCTACTAGGATGGGCCGGATTAACATCGATAGCTGGCAAGATTTACGTTCGGTGGAGTGCCTTGTACTACTACATCAGCCTACTGGTTGTCTGGGAAAGAATTTCAGCAGATAAGTGCATTCGTTTTTGTCCATAGTTGTAGCGTTTTGTAAAAGTAAATTAAGATTTAAAATTTCAATGATAACCGACACCTTTTGTTACAATGGGTAACGCTTAATTAAGCCTCAAAAGTTTTTTTTTCTTCGAGTGAGTTCAACTTTGTTCTGTTCCTCCTTTCACCAGAAATTTTAGTACGGCATTCAACCTTAATTCAGTGAACATATATTCTAAATAATAAGGATGAGTAAATTCACACAAATATTGGAAGAGATTTGATTAATTGAAGGAAAATTTCTAGCTATGATTTATTAAAGTAAGGAGAAATAATATGTATATTTAATTTCTAGTTAAATTCTATTTAACTTATTTGTCAAGAGTTTTTTGTTGGATCTTAAATCCAGGGTGTTTAATTAAGCAATTGCAGTGCATTTACTCTATTTAAGACCTTTTAACTTTAACTTGGAATGTAATTAAAATTTATATATAATGGATTAAGACAGGTTATTAAATTTGTAAACTTATCTAAATTTTACCTTTTTACTTTAAGTTGTTACTATTTTTGGTTGAGGATTAACTTTAACTTTTGCAAATTAAGGAACGATTAAAAATTTAAATTCTACTTTACCTTTAATTGAGTAATTGAATGTAGGGTTAAATGTAATCATTTTTCTCCAACGGGTCTACTTGAATATGTAATATTTTTCTAACTGCCTAAGGGATTTGCTAAATTTATGTATGTAAATTTTACCTGAGTAAATTAAGAAATTTCTTGAACTAAGTAATCTCTATCAATATTGGTAAAGACACCATGCTCGGTGATTCATTAAATTCCTGTGTATTTTTATGCTGGCCAGCAGAGTTTTGATAACTGCATATGAAATTTTAATATTAATTTTTACGGTGTAAATTTTGATTAATTCATCTCGGTGCATATTTGAAATTAACAATATATATATTATAATTCTAAATGCATTATTTTAAGTAGTCACTTGAACACTCCACAGATCTAAAAATTTAAGTTGAAAGATTGTCTTCCTTTAATGCTGCAATAAATATCCTTGGTTATATATATATATTTGATTCAGAGTTTTTTCTTATGATGACTTGTGTGAATGATCTTAACACCAGTACTCCTGCTTGGTCTTAGGGGTTGTTCGGGTTAGTTATACACAACGCAATGAATTTTGGTTTTTGATATTATTGTAGGCTAATTATCGCAACAGTTAGTATTTAACTTTTAGCACCTTAACAACTGGTGCGTGTCAAATTTAGAATATAACAACTACAATACGCCTTTAGCTTTCAAGAGGACTAAAACCTCTGACCTTAAAGGCGGACAGTAACTGATGGCAAGCTCGCGTAAAGACTCGTAGCAAAAGGGCTCGGCTCTCTCTCCTTCCTTCTACCCTCTACTCTTGGCAAAAAGCCACAACTTAAATACTTAAGTGTTAGCAAGTACAATTTGCATAAACATATTCACGCGTTAATTCTGGCCGGAAGTGGAAAATAAGAGACGATAGTAATGTTTTAAAATGGAATAAACGTTAGTCAAACTTAAGATCCTTACAGTTGGTCAAACTTTAAAAAACGTTTAACAACAATTGATATATTCTGATTTTTTAAGAATTGTAAATTAAAGTGTTGATATTAAAGTGTGTTCATTGCTGCATTTAAAGCAAGTGTTATTACTTTGTTTATGTAATTCGCAATCACTAAGATTTTGAAACTAATTTTATCTACATTAAAATGAAACTCCCAAAATCGGTATCTTTCCATAGCGGTAATAAGTTTGTTTATTTATATTAATTTAGAGAGAACTTTAAGGAAATTCGAAACTTGAATAGGTATTCTTAGGTAAAATTTGAATAATTTTTAGTTTCGAGCGTTTCTGTCCCGTTGTTTACAGTGAAAGCGGAAGAGTAAGGTGGAAAGAGTTTAGAAAAATTACATAACTACATATTAATCTTGCCTAATATCCCTAGTTTTAAAACTACGAATAAATTTAGATTTATGATACAATCGCCATCAAATAAGCAGAAGAGCAGTATTAAAATTTTTCATATGTCATTGTTCGTTCTATGCAACTTGGGTAATACTAAACAGCCATATTAATTATGAACGATAGGTACAGTAATCATAACAATTAATGCAAACTCAGTTTTTTTTTCATATTGAGATTTTAATGTTTCTAAAGTTCAAAAAGAGCTTAAGAGCACATTATATAAACTTTATTGTAACACAATAATATTTAAACAACAACATCAATTAATGCGTTTAAAACTAAACAATGAATTACGATTGAATTTCAATTAAATTTTAAATTAAAAGAGAACATTACCGAGAAAAAAAGGAAAATAAGGGTTTATCTAACAAATAAACTCCCATCATTATATTCACCTTTTTTATAGTTTCAGCTGTATGACAATGTAGGAAACCTTTAATGCGAAGAGAAGACTACTTCTTTACACCTTAATCTGGAATTTTCATTCGTTATAGGTATAAGAGAATTACTTGAGCATGGTGCAGAGCAGAATTTCTTGATCTGCAGTTTGGAAGCGAAATCAGCAAAAGAGCGGAGAGAATTTTATTTTTCTAAATTTTAATTTGGCACTTCTTATTCATTACAGACAAGAAAGGAATTACCTGAGCATAGTATAGACCGAAATACCTTGACCTGAAGCTTTGCAGGTGAAATCAGCACAAGACTAAAATAAGTAATTTTCCAATATGACTGGGAAATACGTAACTGTTAAAACCTTTCATATGTTGTTTGAGCAAGATAACTTCATGCTGTTTTTCCTTAAACATTAGTTTTAGGCATTACAAAATATCTCAAATTATGATAGAAAACATTATTTAAACAGTTTCGTTACTGTAGGGAGGGTTCTATAATCACAAAACCTAACATTTTATATGATCCTTACAGTGAATAAATTTGAGACAGCAAAGTACTCATTATGCTTTAAAAAAATAAACATAAAATGTTACTTACACTTTCTTAAAAAAATTGAGGAGATATTCGAACGAGCTTACTAAAATCATCTTTAAATCTAAATCATCTAAATCAGTTGACGGACTAAAATCATCTGTAATACCTTTTCCTAATCCAAGTTCGATGTCTTTCAAACAAATTTATTGAGCAACTACGAAACAAAAGCTTGTGGTTTTAGTGGTTAATGATTACGTAGTAAGTAAATCATTACTCGTTAATAAATTTGTAGTTGGCCCCATGAAATTATCAATCACTCTTATTTCGACGAATTTTACTCTTAAATACATGGAGCCATTTGCATATAAAGCATAATGAATTTTCCTTAACTGAAATATTTTGCTTCGAATATTCATTTAGAAAGTCCAATTTTACATTTAAGAAACATACTATCTATACATTAATACTGTTTTCATAAACTCTGCACCTCATTTAAAGAAGGCTTTTAACTGGAAATACATATTTAGGATTAATATTAAAATGAAAAACAGCTTAAACACTTTTTTCAGACACACGGTATAATTTGCCTAAACACCATGCTTATTAATTGTAGACCTATTAAAATGCTTTTTTTGTTTATTTGTAGCATTATAAATTGAAAAAAAAGTGGAAGAAGAGAGGAAAATGAAAGAGTTGTAAAAGATGAAATACCTCTGCATTCTGCGCAGCAGACATCAGGTTTTCTGACTGGATGTGTGCATGGTACATCACATAAAACTCTATCGCATTTAATTACGCCTTCATCACAGGAGCATATTTGGCAGATATCATTGGAATGAGTCCATTTTCGTCCATGTTCTATATACTGCCCATTGCTATTTAAACAACCTGGTTAAAACATAAATATCAGAAAATCTTTTGACGTGTCAAGAACAGGAAAAGGCTTAGTTGGATATAATATGCAGAATTTTTCATTCGGCCTGAATAAAATGTAAAGACTTAATTGCAAATAACTTCTCAAAATACCTTATCCCTTTAATAAGTTTAATGTAAAAGTTCAAAATCTTAAACTGTGTAACTAACTTTACATGTATAAACACATATGTACATACACACACGTCTATCTATCTATCTAGCTACCTACCTCTCTGCATATACACATATATATATCGTATATGGGAGAATTAAGTGACGTCCAGAACATTTAATGACTGCAGCAGATTAGAATAAAATAGTTCTTTAGTCCCCCTTTGCGCTAGTTAAACACAAAGAAATTTTGCATCACTTGAGATTTACATTGGATAAAAAAAGTATTGGCAATTGCCTATAAATGATCATATTTGCTAACAAAGTATGTTTACAAATTTTATTTTAACATAGCGATTACAGAAGGAGAAAAGACAAACAAATATAACAAATTTTCATTTAAATATTTTTTTAATCAAAATCTACGAGAAAATCCAAAATTTACATGATAAAAAAGTATTGGCAAAATTATGAAATTGACAAAATTATGCGCAAAAACAAAATCATTATATGTTTAGTACTTTGTAGGCATACCTTTTACATCTATAACAGCTTGTAATCTATTTCTCATAGAGGAAACTAAGGTCTTTGTTGTCCTGTTGGAAATTTTGTGCCACTCTTGCAAGAGTAAACGTTTCAGGTCGTCTTTACGTGAAATTTTATGTTTTCTGATTTCTAGATCCAGCAGGTGCCATAAATTTTCAATTGGATTGATGTCAGGCGATTGAGGAGGGGTTTTTAACTGGCGAGGAGCATTGTAGAGTAGCCATTCACGGGTGGGATTTGCTGTATGCTTGGGGTCATTGTCTTGTTGAAAAACGAGTGATGTTCCCAAGCCAAGATTTTGGGCACTGATTTTTAAGTTATGGCGCAAAATGTCAATGTATGTACGTGCTGCCATAATACCATCAATAAAATACAGGTTGCCAACTCCATTAGCTGCCATACAGCCCCAAACTAAGACGCTGCCTCCATGTTTTACAGTAGCAGTTAAATGTTGCTTTTCCAATTCAGTATCTGGCCTCCTCCACACATATCGTCGTCCATCACTGCCGAAAATGTTAAACTTTGATTCGTCGGAAAAAATAACTGTGTTCTAAAACCCTTCAGATAAATCAACGTGGGATTTTGCGAAATCTAACCTCTTTCTCCTATTTATGAATGGTTTCTTTCTAGCTGCCCTTCCATAATAACTTCTCTCGTGTAAAACATTCCCTACAGTTTGTACGCTGAAAGTCTTTTGCGAAGTGAAAGTAAAATCTCTAGCTATCTAGGGTGCACTTATTTTCGGGTTTTTCTTAACCTTGTTAATAATAACACGTTCTTCTCTTGTAGAAAATATTCGAGGTCGTCCACTTCTCGTCTTATTTTCAGTTGATCCTGTTTCCTTGAACTTTTTTACAACACTTCTGACAGTAAATAAACTTCTATTCAACTGCACTCCTATAGCACGATAAGTTAAACCTTCATTTCTGAGCCTAATAATCGTGTTTTTAACACTAACGTCCAACTCCTTCGATTTCGAATCCTTTTTACTGCATGAATCACAAAATAATGCATAGACACTTTTGGAGTAGTTTTGCAGACTTTATACCGGTAGAGTTTCTTATTAATCGAAACACGTGACTTCAATTTAACAAAATTTGCATAGCAGTTAAAACTTTGCCAATACTTTTTTGACATGCAAATTTTCGTTTTCGAAAGAAAAAATCGTAGAAAATGCAAATTAAAATAAAATTTTTACTATTTTTATAGATCTAAGATGTCTTGTATTTAATTACGACAACTAAAATTGCAAAACATTTTATTTATTTGTCAATATGAATAAATTAAGGCAATTGCCAATACTTTTTTACCCACTGTAATTACAGTTACTTTGGCGCCTTCTCGACCTCACTGAATCAGAAAAACTTCAATATTCGCCACTTTGACGTGGCTCTAATAGTCGGCATCGCTCTCCCTCAGATATGCAGGTGATGTTCTCCATGTCATGTAGTGCCTCTGGTGGCAGCAAAACTGAACGCTGCCACAACTCGATAATCTGACCCACGTTTTCGGCTTCAAAAGCCCAGATTAGCAACACTGGTACATCAAGACGGCAATTGAAAGATAAATAAAAAGCACAAAGGAAAAAGATGAAACAGTCACGGTACGGACCAAAGAACTTTGCCTTAACTTTAGACCACTGCAGAGAGATTAGGTTATTTCGAAGCAGGAGACGTGAAAAATGAAAAAATGCCTTCACGGGGACTCGAACCTTGGATCTCTTGAATACGCATTAAGTGTGCTGGCCATTACATCACGAAGGCATGCTAAGAGGACGGGAGAAATACCTTATATCAGTTCCATATTGCGTTCGTTGTACGGATGTTAGGTCACCTGTATTTACTTGTGCTTCTTTTCTCTTCCTATTATATGTTTTTCTATTATTTTCTTGAATACTTATACTGTTTCTCTTGCTTCTTCTCTAATATCTTTTCGATCTTTTATCAGAATATTTGATTTTTTTTTCTTGAGAATTGAGGAGCTCAAAACCGAGCTCTTTGTGTTTTTGCTCTTATTGCTGTTCAATACCCGTTGCACATACACAACGTATTTACACCATTTGGTAGGATCTTCGGTGGACAATTTGGATAGGACTGAAATCAAAGTCAGATGAATTCTTTCTTCCTGCCCATTCATTCTAGGAACAGCGGTAGTTGTAAATATGTGCTGGATATTTTCTTGCGTAGAAGTCTCCAAAGTTTTTATAGATGAAAGCCGTACCTTTCGAAGGACTGCCCAAAATTGATTGCTGCAATTTCAGCTTCTGCAGTGCCTCTTGGGCTGGTGTAGACTTCACTGGGTAGAACCATACGAATTTTGCAAACGCCTCGACAACGGTCAAACAATGGTTGTAATTCTTGTTGATCGACAGTCTATAAAATCAATGTGAAAAGTGCTGAAAAGGATACTATCTTTTGGTATGGGGTTCAGCAACTCCTCGCCCTTACCTCGTTTTTTGTCGCTCAAAACGCACTCTACACAATTCGCGATGACTTGTTCAATTCGTCTTCTTAGGTTAAGGATATAAAAATCCAGCTTCAGAAGATCTTCCTCTTTAGACTCCGCGAAGTGTCTCTTGTTGTGGATACTACGTGTGATTTCTAGCTTCAATCCTTCTGGCAGCAAAAGTAACTCGTGACCACTGTCCAACTTGTATAATAAGCCGTTTATCATTATGTACTCATCCTTCAATCCTTGCTCGACTCATGATTTCAGCAACTGGAGGCGCCTTCTGTTGGATGAATGACATAAATCACATTCTGTCCCCAACAGATTAGGCAGGAACCACTTTTGGCCCCAACAGATTAGGCAGGAAAAACTTTTGGCCCTCCCGAATGACAATCTGTTCTCTTGTTTTAGAATCAAGCTTTTCATACAACTTATCGATAAAATGAGTTCACACAATTTCTTTAATTCATCTACTTCTCTTAGCCTGCAATTTATAGAACTGAGTCGAGACGCGAACTGAACTTGCGACTCAGATAAATACCTCTGCTCATTTTTAAAATCATTCAAACATTCATGTGGTGTCCGCTGAAATTCCTTCAAGAGAATTATTTTATCATTATCTGCGATTTCTTGATCCGAAGGATACGTTAAAAGATGATTATATTTATCACCTAATGAATTATTCAACACTTCTGATTTTAACTCAACTGGTACGCTTTTGGTAGTAAAAACGTTTTCAAGCAACTGGAAAAACAAGTGCAGAGCTTCCAGTCTCTGAGAGAGAGCTGTAGTCAGAGTTTTAAGGCTTTCGATGATATTTTCTAAACTCAGCAATGCTGGTTCAGTCTGCTATAACAGCACGATGGGAATTTTCACCAGACAATTGAAGTTTCAGTTTTTGGAGCTCAATTTCCTTCTCAAGCTGAGCTAACTTAACTTTTTCACGATCTAATTTTGACTGCCCTTTAGTCGCTTTGTTCTTTTGATTCTCCACAACCGTTTCAATAATTCTGCAAACAATTTCAGGGTCAGTTTGGTAAATATTAGCATTCTCGATTTAAGTTTTGATTTCAATAACTTTCGCTTCAGCTGACACTGTTAGGCCTAACTCTTTCGCGAATATTTTCAAATCTTGTTTTTTAATATTGTTCAACACACTCACGATTAAAATAGTAAACTGACATAAAACAGAACTTTACCTTTTCTGTTTTTTTGTCCTATCCCGACCAAGCAAAACACTCAAGGGCTATCTGCCTAAGGGAAAGGATGCCTTCGTAAAGGACTTTTTAGGGGAAATTACTGTTTGTAAGTTACTGTTATCATATGAATTTACCAGACGAGTTACATTTAATGTAGTTAAGAATAATAAGGTAATATTTGAAACGATGAAAACAAAATATGTAAAATATATTGTTATATTCTCTTCGTGGTGAAATGCTGTTTTCAGAAGTCATGGCCACTTTCTTTTCAAGGCATGTGCGTTTTAGGTAATGTTGTTGGCCATGCAAGCCGATTGGTTATTGCTGCTTTCCTAAGATTGAACTGCTGACTATAAGCATATTCAAGTACATAAATAACATAAATTAATTTTTGTCGCCAAATATCAAACTTGAATTTACCTCTTTTTTAAGGCACGAAACTGCGCCCATGGGTATTGTATTTCATTGTTAGACACTGCACCTTTTATGTCAGCCTTGCTCTCTGTTTTATACCCTTATAAGCCACCTAATTACCGCAATCCTAATGTTTGACTACCTCTTGACACTGATCATGGGCTGAAAGATGGCCTGTATATGTTTCTCCAGTGATTAGAAATAAAACTGAAAAGCTTATCGTGTGGAAGAGCTGTCTAATCAATGATGCTGAGGATGCAAAATCTCTCTCTCTCATGCAGCAAAATTATCTTTAAAGTTCTATCTTAATTAATTAATCCTTCAGATAGAGACTTTGAAGTCGCTTGTTAAACTGAATGAAAAGACTGGCCTGGTTTTATTGGGCTGGCTATACTAAATCGGAAATGTTTGTACACAGTAAGCATTTGCATCCACACCTAAATTTTTGGCAGATACTCTAAGAAGGAAATTTTTTCTAGACGCTCAAATAGATTAAATTATTAAATTATATTGGACACTTTGCATATTTCATAGAACATTGCTTCTGAAATTCAGATTTTACTTCAAAGAAGCATTAACGATTTCAATATAGTTAAATTTTTCTTGAAGTTTTGCTTTATATCTTCAACTGATATCCTTAATTTCATTTTAGTTATCATAAGTTAGTTCTATTTAATGAATATGGAATTTATCAAACCTTTACACACTGGACAGCAAGATCCGTGAGGCAGCTCTGTAGCAACGCAAAGAAGTTTGGGACACGTTTCTCGAACGCAAGTGATGTTCCCCTTTCTGCAGATGCATCGTGAACATGGATCACCTGGAGGAGAGAACTGCATCTTATCCAAAACAACGTGGCTGTTGTACTGGCAGTCTGAAAATAAAATAGATATTTCAAAGCACCTATCAAACAGCAATTATGTTAGTAAGAATACTGCGTCTTTTTTTTAAGAAACTGAAGTGATAATTTAAGCTGAGCATTATGCTTACAATGAGCAATAATTAAAAATGTGAATTATATATGAGACACTGCAGATGAACACGTGATAACAGTTATAAAAAGTATTGAAAGACAATGTTATACTGAGCGTCAGTTTGAACACGAAAAGATTAAACGCATATCACGAACATTAGAGACCTCTGTCATTTTACAGTAAACTATTTCGTTTCGCCTTTTGGTTTATTTGATTGTGGCAAAGCACTCTAGGACTATGTGCCTAATGGGAGGAATGCCTCCGTGGAGGACGTTCTTAGAGAACCTAGTTCGTATACACATTAAAGGGGAATACCACTAAACCATCCATGCAGTCAGCCTGTTCACAGGATTCGAACCTCGGACCGAACTACCAGTGTTCAGCGACTTTACCGTTCGGCCGCTGGTGGACTCCACAGACAAAAAGAGTTCATTTTATTATTCACGAAAAGCTAGAAAATTGAAATTGGTCTCTAAAAGTTTATTCTCTATATACAAAAATAAATATTTTTTTTATAAATTTCAACTCCCAAATAATTGTTTGTTTTATTATTGAACTCTAACTGTATATATTGGTTCTGACGGCCATGTAACAAATAAACTATGTTTCAATTTGCTTTCAAAAAGGGAGGAATTAGTTTTTTTAATTATTTCATATCAACAGTGAGCAATGTCTACATGAAGTCGAGATGTTCAGAATAATGTCGATAAGGCTATTGAATGTGATAGCTGCTTTAACGGTCTTTTTACATGTGTAGAATTTAAAATATCTTTTAGATGAAATTGGGCTGTCTTGGGTTATGAGGATTTATTAAGACTATTCTTCTGTAAATTTCTAAGTGTGTTCAGAATGTTTAAAAAATCTCTGATTAAGAATCGACAGGACGTTCGATTTTAATTAGTGTTACATGTTTTTATAATGCAAGTAACTCCTCAGCTGCAAGTTAGTAACAGATCTAAGGATACGTATTGTAGATCTCTGACAAATAAGTTAAAAACACCCTTAGGAAGAAATTTCGTGGCAGAATAGGTAAATGAAATAAAAGCAGGAAATGTAAATATAGAAAATTCGAAGACATTGGTGCGTTTTAAATAAGAATGCAATGATCTCTGTAGAAATAACCAAACCTATATCCTCAAAATATGTGTATATTCAAAGAGATCTATGTATTTACCAATGCATGGAGAACAGCATGCTCCGGCTGGTATAACGCCATGTGAGCACTTTTTTTCGGAGCAAATTTCTTGGTGAGAGCACATTACAGATCCATCCTAAAAAAAGTAGAGCTTTCAGTTACATCGTATAAAAATAGAACTCATTGTAAATATTTAAAAACAAAAGTGCATATGCTATTTCAAAATGCTTAAAGAAACATTTTGCAGGGAGAGGTTTTTAACATACTAAAACTGGACAAATTTATTAAATTAATGAAATGTTAATATTTTGTTTACTCAAAAGTACACTTACGAGACATGTGCAAATTTTGCAAGGGTCATCAGAAGCTTTCCAACTCTCGCCGTTAAAATATTCCCTATTTTCATGGAAACATTCTGTAAAAAAAATTCAAGTTATTTGTAGAACTTATTGAAATACGTACGTAAAATTAAGTACTGTATGAAACAAATGCCAGAAAAGAGGATATCTGAATTATGATGCATATTGAAAAAGGAATCAACCAATGTGAAAAAAACCCGAATTGTTTCATATTATCAAATGAAAAAATTTATTTTCATTAAAAAATGATTTTTATGAAAAAATATTTTATTTTTAATATTATTACATTTTTATCATATTAAGATAATAATTATGAATATTTAATAATGTTTCCTCACATATTCGTATACTAAATTGGAAGAAGCTTTAAATGTTAAATTAGTTTCATTTTCAAAAATCTCTACAGAATCTCTACAGTCGATCATATTCAGGTGGAAAAAAGATAGCTTCCATCAAAATTTTATTTGGATCCCGCAGTAGAGACTATTAGGTTTTAGGAGCCCAAAATATGCAAATTCATCTAATGCCCCTTACGGGAACCAAACTGTGGATCTTAAGTTGCTAGCTCGAACACTATATCACAATGCAAGAAAGGAAGGAATGGCATATTCCTTACAAACTTGTGCCTATAAATTTCCCAACCAAAGCTGAGCAATGAAGACAAATGCTTCATCGTTGTCGCTAGCTGACACACTAATTTTAGATTTGGTTGACTTTTGTTTTAATTCGCAAGATTATTTAGCAAAAGAATTTTAATTTCTTAGAATGCTGGTTTTTCTGCATCATATTGCAGAGTGAGTACGCATTTAAACATCAACTGAGCTTTCTTCAAAATAAAGAATACTAAACTTCTACACCTCTTTCTTTAACATTTGCATCCTTTTAATTTCATGTTTTTATATTTAGTACAAAGATGTTTTTACATTTTCCGAACGCCTTTTAACAAAAAGCTGTTTTGTATGAAATCGGCTAATATGGAGCAAACGGATGCTTCACCTTTATCTCCTTTTTATTTCAATGACAAACTTATATCGAGCAAGTGTCCAACCACTAGTCTGGGGCAGGGACTAGAAAAGGTCGAAAGTGCAATGCTAAAACGAGAAACTAAATTGCATTATGATAATTATGCGAACCTGATAATAGCAGCAGCGAAAGAACAAGTTAATGAATTCCGAAAATATGCACTGAAGATTTACAAACAAATAAGCACTTTATCTCTGGAACAGAGCAGAAAAACCATGAAAGTAAGATGAGAAATTCCACTCTTAACTCCAATGGAAAAGAAAACATTAACGACATTTACTTGTGAAGAACAGCCGTGATATTACAACCCAGTTGTTTCACTTTATTGCTTAATTTTTGGATTTGAATGTAAATTTGCAACCCGCTCACATGGATGTCCTGCTTGTCAGTGAAACGATAGGGAAACGACTTGCAAATTCGCTCTCTGGAACTAAGATATAAGATACCAGTCCTCAATCTGATCCTCAAGGGGTCTTCGATATTCACATAAGCGATATACAGCTCTCCCGTCATTTAAAACTTTCTCAACATCTTTTACTGTGACTTAGCTGGATGGATGGACTCAGATGGTGTGCGTCGTATCTGTTTTAAACTACAATAGGGAACTAAGAAGGAGGTATATTTCTCAAATATATTGTTAAATTCTTCTAATATTCCCTTAGATGTAGTACTTTTATGAAAATATATATACGTGAAGTCTCAAACTATTTCCTATTCAATGCATAGGTTTCAAGAATTACGAATGTCTTTGACGTCTTTATTTTGCGCGTATCTGATTAAAAGTTGGATATTTTTTCGAACTTAATATATTTAAAAATACATCATTTTGAAACATAAAACAATACCGAGCAGATAAACCCTTTCTCAATATATAAAGAAGAAACTTGCAAAACATACTTGGACACACCGGGCAGCATCCACCAGGAGGAAACACAGGACGTTCGCAAGAAGTATCAGGTTCTGGACAGGTAACAGGAAGACAACGTACAAGTCCTTTCTAAAGACAGTGTGCAGTTAATTACTACCAGCAAATATTAGCTTTTGCACAAATTCCTTAACAGTGTAATATAGAACAATAATAATACTGTTATAATTTATTAGTGGATAGATTAATGTTATTTTAGGATATTTTGCAAGGTAGTAGGGATGATGCTGATGGGAAGGTAAAAGCAAAAAAAAATATAGTACTATTTTAAATCTGAAGTATAAAATGTTAAATGGAAAAGGAGCTGTACTTCCGAGATATATTTCTATAAGAAAGATCGCCGTCCTGTTTGCTATAGGGGTTAGCGCTCCTGGCTGCTGTATCATTGGGCTTACGCTTGAATCCAGGAGAAGGACTTGATGCTTGCAAGTGCATAATGTCTGTGTGGCATAGGGGCATTCAAACTAGTAAAAATCTGGAAGTCCTTTCAAGTGGTTTGGTGATGCCATTAATAAGACTGCTCGGCAGGCAAGACTCCAAATATCTGGATCTTGCTTTCTACTTCTGGCGCTGTCTAACTATGGCCTGATCAGTGATCTTCTCATTAGCCCATTAATAATTATTCATAAATTTTGAAGAGTGTCCATATGGATGATATCATTTAAAAGATACTCGCCAAAGTATGATGAACTACCGAAGAAGATTGTATCCGTTGATGTTCAATTTTCATCTCGGAACCAGTTTAACAGTTGTAGAGATTTTTCTCAGAGCTATAGCCTCCTTCCCATATTCCTGATTAGCCTCTGAGGCTGAGAATTTCCCGTATAAGAAATCTCAGAAATGGAGTTAACTCAGCATTTCAGGACAATACTCCAACTGCAAGAATCACACAACTTGATGTAATTTGGATATACAATAATACTAGGTACATTTCGATAAACAACTACCCGTCTGCACCACCAGTAATATCTTACAAAACAAATCTTAAGGTAAAACGGCATGAAATTATGGGCATCCACTAACTATCTAAAATTAGGCCCAAAATTCCAAGCATTTAATATAGAGTGCCTAAAAGTTATATGTTATCATCAAAATTAACATAAATAAAATGCATTCATTAAATGCAACAATTTTATGCTCACAAGATCAAAGATGAGTATTGCTGTATTCATAAACTCTAGATTATGAACTTAATATGGTATTTAAATTTTAAATAAAAATTTGTTCGTAGTAACCTGATACATTGTTCTAATCGCGCAATAATTCCTACAAGTTTAATTAACCAATGCTTCAGTTTATTTTACGTACACTAAATCTCCATTTTACAGTTAATTTCAAAATATAATACTATTTTTCCAAAAAAATATCTTTAATATATAAAACCTTGAAGAGACATTAGGTATTTTTTTGAAAGCAAGAGGGATGAAAAATTAGTAGTGCCCTCGCCGGAACTCGAACCACTGATCTCTTTAATACGCGTCCAGCGCGCTGACCACTACGCCACGAACGCATGCGAAGAAGGCGGGAGATATACCTTACAATCTTAATACTATTATCATTAATTAAATAAATACTTGAGGATTGTGTGCCTAAAGGAGCAAAGCCATTCCGGTGTACTTTCTAAGGATATTTGCTAATATTCACCACACCCGTGGGGAAACTACAAAGATTCTATTTCGTCAGTCCGTGTAGTAGCTGGAAAAAGATTCTGGCGTTAATTCGAAGAAAAACAGTCTATAAATATTGTTGGGAGAAACGCTCCGAACTGAAGATAATTACGTCAAAACAATAAAAATAGTTTCTCCAATATAATTGTTGCTTCTTTTCTAATTTACATTATTTATTTAACAGCCTGTCACATTTATTTATCGAGATATTAAACAACCTGCCATATTTATTGCTATTATAAAACTGTTATATTTACTTGTCGAGGGTAAGAACTAAACTAATTCAGCTAAAATAGTCATAACATGATTACCTTACAAGAGCAATTCAAACAAGGATTGAAAGTTGGCAGGAAAATACTTCCATCTTCATATACTTTTCCATCATACTGGCATCCTATAAATCAAAGCATAAAAATTGTTTTAACATTCACATATATAAAATGATAGAAACTGAATGCGTAAGCATTGTTGCTTGGAAAATTAAAACTTGCAACGGAATAAATGTTTAAAAATAACTTAATCGCGTAGCAAAAATTAAACACTAAGCTACAGATTAAGAGTTTTAAGGTATCCGGCTACTTTCTAATTGTCGATTTTGAGGAAATTTTCCAAAACATTTTTATCCTTTTATTTTAAAGCTTATACATTAAGCTTCCCCAAACTACATTTATTTTGTCTCTACGGTTGTTAGAAGAATTATAGCTGTTCTGTTTCTACGCTGTGAACCGAATGCTCTTGTTCAAGAACCCGGAAGCTGATGTCTAAAGGTATAAAGACTACTCTAGATAACTTTAATGAGAATTTTTCATTTGTATACTTGTAGTGATATTCGAAAGATGATTTTGAACCTTTCTATTTGTTATTAAGTGTTCGGTAACAAGATTTGTTTGCGATTTAATTTTCATACCTGGCAACATTTTCTTTTCCTTCTGCTTTTGTTCGCATCACATTAAGTACGTATTTTTTGTAAAACTGATTTTTTCAACTTTTCTTTTACGAAAAACCGTTAATTTACAATATTATCACAGTAATTTTATGAAACTTTCCACAAATATTCTATGAAATATTGTGAATTAAATGGACTAAAAGTTTAAGATTATGTGCATATATAAAGTTCTTTTAGACAATTTCGTAAATGAAAAGAGAGAAATTTCTCAAAAAATAGCTAGCGAAAAATATAAAAGTAAAAGCATAAGTATTTTGTGGAAACATTTCTAATACTTCTGAAATGTAACATATTTTAGCCTAAATTAACATACTCTTTGAATAAATTATCGCTTAAAAAATAAAAATGCATGCATTTTTTATTACTTTTGACATCCAAATTGCAGATATTGGTATTGTGTAGCAGAATACAACTTAAAATAATAGAAACAGGTGATAAATATATTATAAAAGTATAATTTTTGATTTGTTCTTACAATTTTGGCTAAAATATGTTACATTTCAGAATTATTAGAAATGTTTCCACAAAAATACTCATCATGATTTTACTTTTATATTTTTATAATTTTTGATTTGTTTTTACAATTTTGGCTAAAATATGTTACATTTCAGAATTATTAGAAATGTTTCCTCAAAAATACTTATCATGATTTTTCTTTTATATTTTTAAGAACAAATCAAAAATTATACTTTGATAATATATTTATCACCTGTTTCTATTATTTTAAGTTGTATTATGCTACACAATACCAATAATAGATTTATTTGTACTATTTTCCGCAATTTGGATGTCAAAAGTAATAAAAAATGCACGCATTTTTAATTTTTAAGCAATAAT
Organism: Stegodyphus mimosarum; assembly: GCA_000611955.2. Taxonomy (NCBI): domain Eukaryota; kingdom Metazoa; phylum Arthropoda; class Arachnida; order Araneae; family Eresidae; genus Stegodyphus; species Stegodyphus mimosarum. The sequence continues at coordinate 305,763 of KK121995.1, forward strand.
TTATTCAAAGAGTATGTTTAAAATTACTTATTTCGCTGACTTTTGCAGCATATTCTTTCTTCTTAATCGTTGAAATAGTATTGATAATATTTAAATTATACTACTATTAGAATAAAATGTGTCTATTTTTTAAATAGTTCGCTGATATCCCTTTATTAACGAACTCGTAGCTAGATAAGCTGAAAGAAAGTAGCAATTTATAAGCAGAAAGAAAGTAACAGTTTATTATGAAAATTCTTTAAATAGAACACAATGAATAGCTGTAAATAGCTGAAGAAGGACGCGGATATTAAGCAATTTCTCCTTAGCGCAGAAGAAATATAGTGAATTCCTCAAATCACTCACACAGTCAACTCTAAATCGTAATTCAGCTAACTCTCTTTGAACCGCTAAATCACACAGCTGATTAACGATTAACTCGCATTAGGTTTCGGAGCCGTATTTTTGTAGTAGAGCATCGGCATTGGGAAGTTGCAGGAAAAATCTGACATAGGACTTCGAAAATATGTTTTCCCGAAACTTCCAAACAGCGGCCAATTTGGCGAAAAATCACCACCGTTTCGTTAAAGCCCGTGGCGACATATTTTCTCATGCATCGCGTTCTGCTTAAGCTATTTTTATAATTTAAATGTTGCTTGTCTATGAATGAAAAAATCTGTTCCTATATATGGAAAACAAACCTTATATGCAAAACGTGTGGTCTCAAATTCGGTTAAGCGTAAAATAAACCCAAAAATTATCATTCTTAAAGCAGCAAATAAGTAACAGTAAAATAATTTACAGTATTACAATCATGCAGGAAAGCAACATGCAGTCAAAGAAAATTGAGTATTTACAAATATTTAAAACAGTATGATATAAAAGTGCACACACCTTGATTGCAATTTGTGCAGCAATTTTCATATTCACTTCGAAGAAAATTGCACAGGGAATGAGAGCAGTCAATTTTTTGGCAGGTGATATTCCCTTTCTACTGAATAAAGAATAAGCATTTTTAGCTAAGCAATACTGTTTCTTTACTCTAATAATGAGTTAGGTAACGTATATAAAAACGAGTAATTGATTTATTTACTGATTTAGGCACACAATTTTTTTGGTACGGTCTTAGTTATAAGTTCTTCAAATTCACATGTTTCTAAACATATTCCAACAGCTTTACATTAGGTAAACAATAAAAAATAAAATAAAAGCAACAATAAAATAATAAAATTAAAACCGTAAAAGTTGTAAATTAGTAGTAATATATGATGATGAAGACGGAGGCAGTGTAAATACTTTTTAAACATAACTCTATTTCTTATAATAAATCATTTTATTCTATAGATTTCTGTTTAAATATTAAAGTTAACAGGAATTTCAGTACAGAACTTTAAGTTAAATTCGTTGATTGTAATGACGTAATTACTAACAAAAACTCGTACTTTCAGTTTTCAATATGCGCTTGTCCTTAAAACACATTTTACAGTATGGATGAGCTAAAGATACTTAAATTATCTTTTCCAATTTCCCATTATCAGATAATAATTTCAAATGACTGTTAATAACATAATTATTATAATAATCTTCAGTGCTAAAAACTTAACATTTCTCGGAACAGTGTATTATGTATATTTTCTTTTATTATTAAATGAGCTAGACATAATAGAAAAGGTGTCAGATTACTTCGCTTCGTGGCAGCAGTTATATATTTCTGGAAACAAGTTCCGGCACCTATAATTTTCTGGAAACAAGTTCCGGCAGTACAAAGTTCTGAAACTTAGTTCGGTGCTGGAAACAAGTTTTAGAAACAATTAACTGGAGAAAGTTCCGGTACGCTGCGGCTGAAACCAAGGACTGATACTGTTTCTCTGCATAGTAGAAATTCTCGAAAAGTAAATTTAAGAAATTGATATATGAAACTGAATCCCAAATACGTTTTTGCTTACAAATTTTTAAAATAATGCTGAATTAAGCAATATTTAGATCAGGCTGAAATAAAGTAAATGTTTAAAATTGTAAAGTAGGAAAAAAAATCAGAAGGGTTTGAAATGACAAAACAAAAATTCTACACTCACGAAGAGTTTTCTTTAACCCTTCTTGTAACTGTTTTACTAGCTTGCGAAGAATAATTGTTTCGAGCTAAGTATGTCCTAATACTCAGAAATACTGATTAAATGTATGTACTTCCAAAAGTTTTAATAACTGGTCGTACGTACGTAATAACTGGTCTAATCACAGATATATAATTAAGTTTCCTTTACGCATTACGTCTAAGCTCGAGTCATTGTCGTAAAGGATCTTAAACATGCGTTTCATATCATTCAGTAGTAAAATAAGTAAAATCCAATAATGCAGCATTCTTGTTTTGGCATACCGATAATCTAGCATTCTAACGAAAATAACGAAATTAACGAAAAACAGCTAATGATATATCAATATATATGAATAATATCGGCATTAATTAATGTAGAAAGCAAGTTATATAATTAATAGCAAGTTATGCAACTTACATATAACACACACACACATATATATATATAAATTTATATAAGAGTGTGAGTTTTAAATCCTTTGGTCTGAAGGCAATGGCATAGCGTCGATTTGAAGGTAAAATTTTAAATATTCCGACAAAAGAAAGGCAACTGTGTTTTTTGCGGCGTTATTTTTAAATGGCTGACTTAGAATTTCAGACCCCAAAAGATTTCAAAATTTAAAGTGCAAAAAATATTGTTTCAGTAAGAAGTTCAGCTTATTTTTATAAATGTTTACGGATGTCAGTGCCCCTCCCAAGCTCGGGGTTTCCCGCAACTGCGATTGTTGTGTGATCCCTAAACCTGCTTTGGCTATGTAATAGTTTATGTTGCTCGTTCTTCGAGCTAGCAATCAATTCTATATTTCCCTTGATTATTTCAGTTCAAAAATCCATTCCAACAGCATAGAGAATAAATTATTTTTTAACCTCTGTAAAAACAAAAGCTTTATCTGAGCAATTCAAATACCATAAAAGTCCGATAGGATTTTAGTGATGCCAGATTTTCTGGCTAAAATTCTATTTAGCCGCAAAAGGATATTTTTTTTCCTTTGTTGAAAGTATTGAGGATTGAAAAGTAAAGCTGAGTATAGTAATTCTGAAAATTTATTTAATGAAAAAAGCTAATTAGTAAATAAGTTAATTCATAGTTTAATTATATTTAATCAGTTTTGACTTTTAAAATATAAAATATTTATATGAAATTCTTAATACTTATTCTTTGGACCAATTTTGCACGCATGCGTGATTTTTCTTACTTATTTGAATAATTAAATAATAAAGCTCTGCGAGTTTTGAAGCAATTTATAATAAAATGGTTATTTAGATTCTGTTAGATGACAGAAACAATCCGCCAATTAGGTTATATGTAACTTATCATTATGTGCGCTTAGAAAACAACCATTAAGTGACTCGAACAAAAGAAAATGTGTGACACGAATGCATGTCACACGTGTTACAAATGTTTTGTATCAATGTTTTGTATCGTGTTACAAATGTTTTGTTTGGATCCTGATTTCTAGCGGTCGCTTTAAAAGTGGCTTTGAGTAAAACCTGGGGTGATTATTTCTGGTGTTCCGGGTATGCATATGTCAAACATTTAAAACGTGTACTCCGAAGCAGTGATAAGCTTTATGAGGCTCAGAGGAGCTCCATTTGTAAAATTTATCTCTAATATTTAAGCCCTTGTTTTTTTTATTTGTTTGCTTGCTAGATTATTTACTTATTCCAAGATTTCAAGAAAAATACACGTCTTATGTGTCACAATCATACTCTAATAAAAATTAAGTTTCTTATTAAGGCATGAAATAAAATCAATTGATTGAAAACTGTGTAACGAAATTCCTGATAGTATAAAGAAAGTTGAAGTCATTATAGACACTCGCTATTAGTAGGGTTGAAGCTCAATGGTATTTGAGCTCTGCGAACAATATTTTCGCTTCAACAAAATCTTTAACCGCAGAATATGTTTTGGATTTATTGACAGTTTCTTTAAACTGGAAGCATTTTTTAAGAGAATTTAATCCTAAACCTTATGTGAAAAATGTTTTTGAAAAATCGCCGCTTTCCCTTAGAAGATCAATTGGAATGAAGGCGGAAAAAATAATGTATGGCAAATTTTGGCATAGACTGTGCTCCATAATTAAATATATTCATTATTTTATACAATTTCAGTAATATTTTGTGATAATATTTAACTTTTAAAAGTCGATTTTAATTTTAAAATATTTTCTTCCTCATGCATTATTTGCATTTTAGATTTTTGCATAAGGTAAAAAAAATAATTAGAATTTGATATTTTGTTTTTATAAGTTAAAGTGCAATATAGAGCCTTTTGTTAAAATTTTCATAGCTCCACTGCTCAGAAGTATACTTCTATGAAATATTGCCTAATGGTTTTTTCACCCCGGCATTATTCGGCCGAACCAGTGACAGAATTAAAAGCAATTTTCCCTGTCGGGTGTACAGTGAAATTATGTCTGATGTATGTTTGTTTAATAAGACAAGCACTCGAGGACTGTCTACAAAAAGGGGCCTTCATCGAGAACTTTCTAAGAAAGTCTGGCTTGCATTTAAGCTGTGCAAGAGGAAAATCATAAAAATAACCTTGCAACCAAACCATTAGCCAGGATCCAAACCGTGTCGAACTACTATGTTCAAAGGTCTTAAACATTCGGCCGTTAAGTAACCAATGTTCCGTAAAAGCTGATATTTCCTTCTGGGGCTGAAAACTTGTATTCTGTGCATTATAAAAGATCAATTAACAGTGTTGAAGTTCATTTGCTTGTTTTGAAACCTGAATCATTATTTAAAATTAAATGAATAATTAGCTTTTTATTTGGGTTTAAAAGAGATGTTTAAAAAGCTAAATACAGCGAATCCTTGCTCTTTCCTCCAGCAGACGACATTTCTAGAAATATTTAACACCTCTGAAAAATGCACAAACATCAGTATTGGTAATTAATTATACTAATATTCTGTATTCTAACTTAACAGAGGTAATTCAATATGCACCACATCCACCAAATTATCTAATTTAGGTGATACATTAAAATTCTTTATGTGCTTCATATGCCAAACGAGTTATTACGCTTCCCGTTCTTATTCCATTAGCAAAACTACTTTTGTGGAAAAAAGTTAATTATTAACTTAGTATAATCTGTATGATAAAGCATATCACGCGACGGCTATTTTTCCGTCATTTCCATAAGCTTCCTTTTGGCTTCTTACATTAACAGATTCTTTCAATGATTTATCCCATTTCCATATTGTTTACACTAATGGCTTCTTTCCTGTTTTGAGCAGCTAGTACTGATAAAATGCGAATGAAGTGTACCCAAAAGCAAGTAATTTTTATCAAGAATTCGTAGACTTCAGGACTAACTAAACGGTAAGTGTTTTTGAAATTACTAAGCAAAACTTAAATCTCAAGTTCTATCTAGCTTTGCTTTTATTTTATATTTTCCGTCTTTTAGAATATGATTTCATCAGAGAATTTAGAAAACTGGATATAAAGCAAATTTTTAATATTTTTCATAGAGTTTTCATTGCTCGTCTTGGGAATTAATTCGTAAATTTATTAACGCAAAAGTGTTAATAAACCGAAATACCACACTTCTGTCTTAGAAGACTCCAAAAACCTTGAACAAAATAAATGTATTATACAAATCGACATTCACCATCATGCTGGCTTCTCTAATATAATCGCTCCAATAAGTAAATAAATAAATAAAATAAATAAACATTTTGGGAATCGTAGTAGATCGTTCTAGGAAAATTTTATTCTATGCCGATTTAGAATTAATTATTTTCGTATTTCTGTTCTTGGCATGTTGTGTAAAAAGTCACTGAAATCTTGCAAAGATATCCAATTTTTTGCAAACAATTTTATTATATTCTAATTTATTATTATTTAACATATTTCAATTAAATTTTATATCCGGTAGTTATTTCATTGTCATGTAAAACAGTCTCTGTTTTGAAATTTCTGTTTTATATCGATGCTGTCATTAATGTGCAATCAAAGATATAAATTCATCATAAGAACAGAAAGAACATTAAAATTTGATTTTGGAAATTAAAGTAAAATATGTAAGAGGATTTCAAGATGAATCTGAACGAATTTTTCATGAGAAGGGGTATGTATGAGAACAGTTAATAATGCACTAAAAAAATTGCGATTTAAGCCTCTTAAAATGTAAAAAGTGTTACTGCAAGTCTATTTCGAAGATCTGCTGTAGTTTTTTGTATTCTGTAGTTGCAATTTTTTAAAACTGAATTTAAGTATATTACTGTTTTCCTCGTTTAGAAGAATTGTAAATCCGTCTGTGATATCAGAATTATTGGAATAATGTTCAATTAAATTAAGAACATTCGTAACAATATTCTTTAGCAGAACTTAAAAACTAGCTAAACCCAAAGCAGCTAAAAAATTGGCAGTTTCTAGAACCAGTGGCTGTTATCAATTTCCTGTTAAGCAGATGCTTCTTAACATCTGTTGACCATTCCTCTGGTCTGGAATATATTACTTTTTTTTTAAAGCGTCAGAATGAATTTCAGTTAGTGTTGTTCGTAGATTTTCCAAATATGCTGTAAATGGGATCCCTTCCGATTAGTTACTAAGAGACTAATGTATGCATTGCTACTTAAGCTTCTTTTCTATTTAGTTTTTGCCCCTGAATGGTATTTACACTTCATTTCACAATTCTAAAACACAATAATTAGAATTAATAGAACTATAATGTTTTTGGACATAAATGCTTTCTGTTGTAGCCAAATTGACCAAAATATAAAATTTAGAAGTCCTTTCCTTAAACAAATTTTATGAATGTATTAATGTGTATGGTGTATCTACGGACAAATGTGTTTATAATTAGAATATTTATTCTATTTATGAGCTGAATTTTGAGCAGTTATCTATATGGCCATCCATTAATTGGGTGGTAACTCCATATTATTTTTATGGGACTATACACTCACTTCCAAAAGTTAAGCACGGAGAGGAAAATGCTAATTTCCGGAAGCCAATCAGAATTGAAGAGTATGCAATTAGCTGCAGAGGTGGATGGAAGTATGCAAATATCTTAGGTAACGGCTAATCGCGCTTTCATGTCAAGAAATATGCAAAAAAGGCAGTCTTATAAGAAGCCAGCCTTATGAAGGGTTACAGAAGTTGATTTTAAGTGCTGATAGGTGTTTAAAACTTTCGTACAATTTATTTTCAAGACATACTTGTTTCTAGGACTTCCAGAACACGAATGGAAGATTCTGAGAGCTGGTATGCCGTGGGGCGCATTGAAGCAAGACAGTCGATCACAGATGTTCCTCTTTTGTTCGGCGTTCATCATTCTGTAATTTCACGTTTATGGAAACAATTTAAAACCACACAGACAGTTGTCTGAAGGCCCGTAGCCGGTCGCCCAAGGGTTATAATCCCCGCGGAAGATCGATATATTGCTACTGTAGCCAAGCGGAATCGCAGAGCGACCTTCACACGTGTGACATCTATGGTTACAGCGTCCATTGGTAAGGCGATATCTGCAGCTACTGTACGCCGAAGATTACATATGAGTGGACTGTACGCTCGGGTATGTCGAGTTTGTGTTCCTCTATCCGTCCAATCAAGAGGGGAGCGATTACAGTGGTGCCGAGAACATGTCGCTTGGAATGTGTCTGATTGGGGCAATCTCATGTTTACAGATGAGTCAAGATTTGCTCTGGAGCCAGATGGCAAACGTATAAGGATATGGCGTGAACAACGAACACGCAATCAGTCCCAAAACATCACCGAACATCATGCATTCCGAGGCGGAAGCATTATGGTGTGAGCAGGGATTTCATTAGGATATCGCACCGACCTGCACATCTTTAAACAGGGTTCTTTGACGGCTGTCCGGTATCGAGATGAAGTCCTAGAACCCATTGTGAGATTGTACGCTGCAGCAGTTGGCCCTACTTTTGTTTTAATGGACGATAACGCACGTCCCCATAGCGCTGACATCGTCGATGACTACCTGGAGAGTGAAGAGACTGCGCGTATGGCGTGGCCAGCATATTCGCCCGGACCTTAATCAGCACCCCCTAGAATCAAATGAAGTTCTAGGAGGTGTTGTCTTAATCCCGTTGAAAATCTTTGGGATGCTTTCGGCCGTGCTGTATCTTCACGTTTCCCACCTCCAGCCACTCTTGTTGAGTTGGAAACTGCTCTACAAGAAGAATGGCGATTGCTTAATTCTGCGGTGGTTGACCACCTAATTGAAAGCATAGTCACAAGGTATAAACTTTGTATACAGATGAGGGGAATCACATGCCCTATTAATGTCCTTTTTTTTCATTTTATGCTGTTTATTTTCCCTTTATACATAATTCTGTTTAAGTCTCCAGTATGTCATTATCTGATAACTTACAAAAATTTAATATTGTTTTCATTTCTGTATACAATTATTGATTTTGTTTTATGCATAAACATATATGCTACTTTCCTGTCGAATTTTGTGTCAATCAAGGCAATATTTGTTGATTTGTTTGCATTTTACATCTTCGTGCTTAGCTCTTGGAAGTGAGTGTACCATAAACATTTACGATTAATCTTCAATGAATAAAAAACTATTTAGGGATCTTTCTGTAATAATATTAGAAAAGCAGTTTGGGTGTTCATTGGACATTGAAAAGTTAATTAAAACGTTTGCTGCTCAAAAGCAGATCATGTAAAGATTTCGTAAATGTAGGAAAATGTTATCTAATGAGAAAAGAAATTAGGAAACAACAACAAAAAAATATACAGTTATGTAAAGAGGATAAAGATAAATTGCATGAAAAGTGCTAAAAGTTGAAAAATAAATCTGATTAAGCACTTTAAGTAAATGTGTAAGATATAGTACCGTAAAATGAAAAAAGGATCACAAGAAGTGTGATTGAACTAAGCTTACTTTTTACAAATTTTAAAATTTTCCATGCAGAAATTCCTAAATGTATTATGAATTCAAATTTAGTGAAAATATTGTAGACATTTCCCTTTGTTTTGCTGAAAATAATATGTTTTTTGTTTAGTATTATATAAATGCTACGTTACAATTTTTAATACATGTATGTTCTATTTGACTTTTGAAAACTGCATTATTTTTAAAACTATTAATATGCAAAATATGTTACATATGTTTTCCTTTAAAACTAAACTGATTATGAATAATAATTTATGTAGCAGAGAAAGTATGATTTTTAAAAGGCAATTCATTAGGAAGCCTCCGTCTCCGAACTCGCAGGACGGCCCCGAAATTCCTTAAGCTGGCCCTGTACACAGCATTCATGTCAGCTGCTAGTACATGTTTTAAGGTACTAAATACTATCGTAGTGATTAAACCGTTCAAAAGTTAGCAGATTCTGATTAAAGTCAATAAATTTATAATAATTAAAAAAATAATAGAGCTTATTTATAACTAAAGAGGTTTCTGTACATTTTTCTTGAAATTAATGGTTTTGGGAAATTTAATCAAGAGCCTGGATTCAAAACAAGACAGATAATAAAACGTAATACAGTTATACAAACGTAAAGAGATAAGTAAAATAAATAAATTTAAAGAACATACACTTAAATAATTTAAAACAATTTTCATTATAAAACAGATAGAAATCTACATCAGTGCAACACTGTTACCTGACATTTGCATTCCATGCAACTTTCAGGATTGAAGAGCTCGCCATTTTTGACGTAACTTCCTCTATACTCACAATCTAAAATAAAATAAAAATTTTACAGAGTAATAATATCTGTTATCAAAAGATAGCAAAAGATCAAAAGATAGAAAGTTTTTAAAGATACATTAATATTATAAAACAAAATGATAACAAGAACTCTATTAATTTCAAAATAACGGAGTAAAAAAATAAATAAACAATAAAGACTAATAATAAAGTATTTTACAGTACTACTACAATATTTATTACAGTATTAAATATTTTTTACAGCAGAGGAACATTACTTTGGTTTTGGCATGCTGCCTAATTTTCCTGACGACTGATTCGTTCTTTTCTTGTTCAGTGGATCAAAGATACACCTGGCACTGGAAATGTTTGAATCATTACAAGTCTCTAATTTTGGATACATGAAGCTCTGCTTCATCAAGAATGAGAAAAATTGTTTGAAAAGACAAATTTGTACTAAAGAATGAGGGGGGAAATTTGCACTGTAATGTGCGAATTAACCCTTGTTTTCGCTAAGAAACCACAAATTTCACTAAACTACCGTGAGGAAGAATTATTTTCTTGAATTTAATGTCAAAATGCCGTCGGTACTTTATACATGTATTTATTTACTTTTAATATATTGCCTTAATATATTGGATATATTTTAAGATTCACGTAAATGTACGTTCTCACAGACATCACAAAAGTATTCTAGGCCCTTGCCGGTGAGAGGAAAAATTACCCTCGTCGCTTATACTCTGATGACAATTAAAATGCAAAGGAAGTAGTTAATACAAATGCAGTATACTTCCAAATCCTTATTACCCACCCTTTTAAATTCAGTTTGCCTTGCTTTCTTCCGTAACTTACTTTTCAGGTGGTTTTTCACGTTTATTATTATTATTGTTATGGCGTTGCACGCAAGGATGCTTGCCAAAAGGGAGGGATACCCCGTGGAGGAATTGTAAAAGAAATTGTCTCTGTCCACGTTTAGTCATGATTCTAATCCCGGACCGAATTACCAGTATTCAGCGATGTTAACACTCGACTGCTAGTTGGCTGTTTTTCATGTTTGCTGTCACTTTTCTCAATGTTTACTTTATCCTCTACATTGCTTTTTCCGGACTACAATATGGCTTATCCTATTATAATATGGATATTTTTTCTGACTATAAAATGGATAATTATGGCTTATACGTTGCTCACGTTTCCACAGTTTCTCTGAGATTTAAGTTCAGTTCACCCTAGCACGGTAACTTAAACGAATGGAAAGAGGTATCCGATCGGAAGTAGGCAGGTTGATAAAACGTAAATATTCTGCTGTATTTCGCATTAGTTTTAGATATCTCATGATTAAATGAATTATAATTTCACCATAGAGTTTTTCAGATTTATCAAGAAATCTTGAGTAATACGCTAGTGTTTTTATTCAAATGTACCCAAGCGATACTAGTGCGCGTCAGTGAAAGTTTTTAATGGGGACGTTTCCGTTAAGATGAGAATAAATACGAAATGACATTCGCAGAAAACCTTTGATGCAGCTCTTACGCTTTTGGCAATACCTCGCTGACTTAAGTTGAGTTTAAAATCAGTTTTCTTTACAAATATATTTCCTGTAGTGGATAAGCGCGAATTTCTTTTCCAGTTAAGGTGCAACAATTTTTTTTTTCTCTTTTTTTTTTTTTTTTTTTCCTTTTCGAAAAGATAGCTTGTTGCTTTTGGAAGTTCGAAACATCTCATGCTCCAACCTAAGTTACTCAGATTTTGGAGTAGCACTAAACATATGTGCAGCAACGCATCATTCAGAAACTAAATTTTTAAATGCATAGCATTTCAGCAAAATACGAAATTTTAAAGTAAAGTCGTTTTTATATTTTAAACGCTTTTAAATCTCAATGCCCTGGCAAGCCGCCTTTCGAATTACTCAGGATTAGATCACACCATTTAACTCTGGCAAAGGTCTCGAAGGCTATCTATTTAAGATGAAGGGTTGTGGGGACTTCGTAAGTAAAACTGGCTCCTATATCAAATAGCGTTGCGCAAAAAACTAAAAACCCATGCAAGTAGCCCATTCTATACTTATAAATCTAATCGAAACGAACTACCAATGCTTTGAAAGGCCATATGGCCATTTTAACGTCTTACAGCAGTCATAGGGAAAAGTAAATTACAAACAACTAGTTGAGTTTTAAAAACTGCTCAAGTCAACCATTTCGAGTTGTAATATCAAACTAAGGATGAATGCTATCAGTTTTTAGCATTCTGGGTTTCGTAAAACTTATATATACTTCGTAATATCGCTTAACAATAGTCGAAGGAAGCTTTCTCATATGGGGTGAAAGAAGGGTTTGGTGTTCTTTTATTCAGTGGAATTCTAGTCACGAGGGAAAATCTGGAAAATAGTGGATTTTGAGCTGAAATTTCTTCCCCCCCCCACACACACAGAAGGGTAAAACGAAGCAGGTTGCAAGTAAATAAACGCACCCCACTTTAGCCAAGACCTCGCAAGTTTACCCCCTTATTTCGGCGTTAACCTTTTTTTAAAGTCCGATGTCTTTAACTGGCTCAAATTTGGCGACCGTTTGCCAAATTAGCATACTAATTAATAGCACTAACTTCCACAGAGTAGACTACTTAACTTTTTTTTTTTCCGTTCGATCATATTTTAAACGAAATTACTCAGCATACAATATAATTTATTTTGATTTGATCGCGTTTAGGAAGTAAGTACTAAAATAAATTTGAATTGGAAAGACTTAAAATGTTCTCCTGTAATTCTGATTTTTAAAAAATCCAGACAAATTAAGTTCAGGAAAACTAAAAGGCGAGGATTTATAAATAACTCCTTTCCTTAATAAGTATTACAAGTAGTTAGTTTATTCAGCTAGACTGGTATTTCTGTCTTCGACATACTATTTAAAAAAACGGTAAGACAACGGTAAAGCCTTTGTATTTTAGCCTTGGAAGATGGTACTTTCATTTTAATTTACAGTTATTTAATTAAAGAAAATTTCATAGTAGGAAACATGAAAATCGTTTCACTGATATGTGTTATGACTTGAAATTGTTATTTAAAAAGGAAATGAATCAACAAGCTTAACATGTATGGCGAATCGCTGCATTCTAACCTTTTAGCTCAATCTCATATTTGATATTTCAGCGTTAGGAACGGAAATTGCAATCAGCATTAATGAATGCTTAAAGCTTTGACACTGAAAATAGTTAAAAAAAGGTTTCTAAAACTAAGCTTTGGAAGACTGATTCGAAATAATTTGTCTCGGGAAAAGGAAATTAAATTACATATGAGATGTAAATATACACACACACATAGGGGAAAAAAGTCGTTTAATTAATTATGAAAATCATTCCAATAAAATGAGAAAGTCACTCAAACGACTGAGTAGTAAAGTTCATAAAAATATGTAGGGATAAGATTGACTTATCTTTTTGAACATTTTGCAATAGCAATGTTTCCAAAACTGCATTTCCCTTTATTAAAATTTTTATTATTTCAGAAATGCGAAGTACTCGAATTAGCTGGTTGCATAAGAGTTTTCTCCATGTGTAACATGAATGGAAGCAAGTTTTCCTTAAAAGATCTCCCACTAAGGCATCATTCGTTTAGGCAAACAGTTACGCTGTTAAACAAATAAACTGAAATGAAAAGCACTGATAAATTTTTATCAGAATTTGTTGTAGTATGGTCGGAAATTTTATAATTCATAAAAACTTGCTCCAGCAAACTGGAGAGCCGCGTGCGGCTCGCTTTGTAATAAGCAGTAGTTTTATTTATGAAGAATATAATTAAAATTTAACGAAAATATAATGTAATTTTTGATAACATTATTGTGCGTATAATAATTTCAGAATGCATACAACGCAATAAATAAAGTAATAAACGAAAGACAAAAAATTTCGTTTCTGAACTTTGGAGGAATTGTTTTCAGAATAGACATTAACTATCGAAGTAGCATAAAAGACATATACGTTGGGGAATATGCTCTACCAATATATATTACTGAATAACATCATGGAAATAATAGAAGAAAAAGATCCTCTAAAGGCAAGATTGTTCATGTATTCCAGATACTGCACTACCAGAAATAGAAAAATATAAAAATGATAATATACAAACATATTGCGAAGAATTTGTCAGATTTAAGATGAATCGTTGTCCAGATTATTTGATGCTGATTTGAAATCCAAATCAGATATTCTACAATGCCAAGCCGTAAATAGAAATCTCCGTAAAGCTTTAGATATTTCATTATCACTCAATGAGAAAGATTTAATTATTTCTAATGAATACAAAAAATAATTTTTTGATACACGAAGAAGGTAAATTACATGAAGAAGATCGAGTTGCTTTTGATGCTCCTTGAAAAGAAAAATTGCGGCTAAAATTCTGGAAGGTATACTTAAAATTTCTATTTTCAGTATATAATTTATGAAAACAAAGTGCATTGATATTTTAGGTATAATATATTTATATAATATTTATAACTGTATGTGTTTGAAGTCTTAGACAAAAAAAGAAATGTTCATATACCGTTTTTATACACAAAGAAAACGCAGCAGATGCAAAAAAAAGGAACCCTGTCGAGAAAGATTTCATATTTCATTCATATATTGAATTTACAAATTGCGTTTTATTTATTGAAAAACAGGAAGGGTAAAAAAAAGATTTTTTTTTAAACCTAATATTCTTTTTTGTATGTATTTAGTTTTATAGTTAGTCCGATTTTAAATAGTCTGTGTAAATGGAGGATCGATTAACCAGGCTATGCAAGGCTATTGCTGCATCTCAGTTTTAAGTGAATCTATGTGAAAGATATTTGTTTTAAATTGCATTTTATTTTAATCAATTTCAAATTTATGTGAATTTTATTGCACCATTATCGGGTAATTTCATGCTTGAAAGAGGACAGCAAAACTTCCTTCTTATCTTTCTCTTTAATTGTAAATTATAATTCATTTTAAACATTGTTAAATTCATATAAATTGTATTTCACCGTTGTTTGACTGCTTTACAGAAGCCAAGTTTAGCAAGTTATCGCCAAATGTGCAGTTGTGCTTATGGATAACTTGGAGAAGACAGCTGATAGGGTCGGGTTACTTGCACGTGTTCTTTAAGTGGGGGCGGCAGAATTTTCCGCTAAAAATCCACTATTTTCCTTTTTGGCTCAAAATCCATGACTAAAAGTGAACATCACCGAAAGAAGAAGCACTAACTTAGAGTTTTATTTATTTATTTATTTAGTGCTTTTATTTACATAGTTCTTCA
>KK121995.1:320797-385633 GCA_000611955.2 Stegodyphus mimosarum
ACTGAAAAAGACCAAAACATTAAACTTAAATTCTTGCATTTGCAGGCATGAAAGGAAATTGTATGCGTGGAAGAAAATATCTTAATTGAACGGGATGAACCTTACCATCACAATGACGGCAGCACTCTCCTTCTGCTCTGGCAGGATATTGGCATGAAGGCATTGGACAATCAATCACAGAACACAGAACATTTCCAGCCTATTTTAAATACAAGTAGCATTATATTCCTATAATACACATTTTTTATACACAAAAGAGATTTTTATACATAAATATTAAGTGTTTATTACAAAACATGCCTACATGCCTATTAATACATGTTGAAAATATTTTAGGAAAGTTACCATTTACAAACAAAACACTGTTTTTATAGTTGAATATTTGTTAAAAATGTTCATAAAATTAATTATTTTGTAATTTCTTTTGACTGTTCTGTGACCATTCTAAGATTGCATATTTGTGAGAAATTTTAAGAAACATATTTCTATTTACTTTTTTCTTGGTACTCAATTAAAATTTCTACTATTACATGGTTTCAATTTATAACCAATGCTGCATCAAATTCAGCGAAAAAAATGGATATTATTACTTAATTGTACACTACTTCTCTTTGCACCGTACCCAAAATGCAATTATCAATTAAAATTAAGCTAGAAAAATGATATATTAATCGCATAATAAAACAAGAAATTTTATAAGAAGTAGTTTGGCATTACATAGCATTTCATCTTTATATTGCTTTGATTGTTATGAAAGGACGAATATCATTTTGAGTCCAAGACTAAAGTTCCCCAGACTGCATTTACAGATGTAGTCTTTCTCCAACTTCTTTTTTTCCTTTTTTTCAAATTCATTGAGAGAAAAAAGTTTCTACAAATCTACGAACCTGCTCGCGTCACAAATCCATCCACGATATTATCGTACGTTACTTTTCCTTAATTGCTGAAACTGCATATAATGAAAGACATTAAGTGTAAATTCTCAAGCTTCGTTTGTCTTCTTAAAATAACAGAGGGTTAAAGAAAGGATCATGTTTCTTTATATATATTTTACACCAAATCTCTCAATATCTGTCAACATCAAACTGTAATCTGCAAACAAAAAGCTGCGAGTCGTAGGTCTAGGAAAACATTATGCGAGTTTCATCACAGAGTAGAATTATTTGAAGTTACGTGTTTGTTTCTAGCTTGTGTTGCTGGTGGAGAGTAAACCTTACTTCCAAATCCCAAATGGAACCTAGAGTAATTTCAAAAGATCTGGGTTAAAAGAGAATTCTTGTGCAATAGATGTTACACTCTCCCAAACAAGCTGCACGGAGTCTGGAAGCATTCTGCGCTGAGTAGAAGGAATGATTGTAAAGGTTTTATTGGTCAAATTACAGAAAACGTTAGCGAGAAATGAGTTTGTTGTAAAATAGAAACTACTGTAGATGGAGTTCGGCTGTAGAAACTAAGCAATAAAACTTCTCAGCTCAGGAAGTAGATCTTTAAAAGTCAAGTCCAGCCTGAAATAAATCTGTACACATTACTAAGTTAGAAAAAAAAATCTGATTTCAGATCTTTTAGATTCCTATAATGTATGTTCATTATATATAAAAATCATTTCACTTTTTAGATATAGAAATAGAACTTGCTTTATCCAAAGGTAAATAACATAGGGCATGTGATTTAAATATGAATTACAATATCTGCTTAGTTTGGCAGCGTTTGAAACATCCTCTGTTCTAAACGCTAAACGCTTTTTTGCTTAAGCAGACAAAGTAGAATCCGTTTAAACTATGCCTTCATTTCGAGAAATGCATACAGCTGGAAATAACACTCAAAAATCTTCAGTTTGAGCTCTTCTCAATCAAGACTTTTTGCACAAAATGATACTGAAAAGCAATCATTTTAACAAATATCCAATCTGTAGTCTATGAATTTCATGCAATCAGATTGAAAAAGAGAGACGTGACATGGTTGTAATTGAAGTAAGAACATTTTCCCCTACCAAATCGCTCTTAAGTTGTATTCTAAATCAGATACGGGGCGAAAAAATATTCAGCTGTTATAACCAAGGACAATAAACGAGAATTTAAAACTTAATCATAAATCTACATGCTAATTCTATAATTCAGTGATAATTTTCCTATTTTTAGATATATCCATATGTATCAATGCTGAATTGTTTTCGAAATCTTTTTCTAAATAGTTCCCGCAAATTTCTCCCGCCACGATTCAAATGACTTTTGCATCAAACTAGAGATTGATATTTTTCTGATGAAAACAAAAATTTCATAAAATTTGCATAACAGTATTTTCAATGACTCAATGAAACAGTACGATATTTTTTTAAAAACCATGTAGTTACTATACTATACTATATTTACACCATACAGTTTTCCTTATATCAAGGAAGCATAGCCAGAGAAATCATGTTTATTAAATAAAAGCTCAACTGAGTTCGTCCTTTCTGTGAATTTTAAAAGTTAGGACTTAATGCAATATGCTTTAGTTCTAGAATTTGTAGAATTTTGATTCACTCAGTGAAAGCAGAATCACTCAAATCTCAGTTTTCCAACAGACAGTGTTGCAGAATACAGAATGTAAATAATTAGTCTTGTGTCATCGAAATAATAAGATTCTGATGATTTGGTTATAAGCAAAGAATCTAATTGTTACAAGTAATGAGTAGATTGCTGCCTAAATTTTCCATGAAAAGAAGTCACGATCATTTTATTCAGGCTTAGAAGGGGAAAAAATCAAATCTAAATATTGTTAGACTTTTGATGTAATTTAAGGAAGGTAAGATATTGTCAACGTTTATACAAACAAAATAAGAAATTACTGATGTACAATCATTATTAAGTTTTTGAAATACCACCTTAACAGCCAGGAACATTTGTAGTTTTTCAGATGTGTTTCATTCTATCCACAGAAAGATTTAACTTACATCATATCAGTACACTTAGAAAACATTACAAGATAAAATAATATTCTGGGCAAAAGAAATAATTGTTTCAAACCCCATATTCAGAGTCACAGCCTAAAGCAGTGATTCTCAATCTTTTTCTGTCGTGGCACACTTTTAACGATTTCAAAATTTGGCGGCACACAAAGAAAAAGATAAGTTTAAAAGTTGTTTACTTACCTGTAATACACTGTGTAAAATAGTTTATGATAATAATTTTGAATGTAAAATATCATAATATATACTACAAAACCAGGAGTACGTTTATTAAGATGTTAATTACAAGTTAATAATAAGAATACTTTTAATGAGTTGAGCTTGATGTTTTTCGATAATTTTATTTATATTTGGACGTAAAAATGACGATGCTACTCTCATATCGTCTTCTACATTTAACAGTCTCGATCTTTCATTCGCTTTTATGTTGGTTAATACTGAAAATCCGAATTCACACAAATAAGATGTAGAAAATTGTAATAATATTTTTAAAGCTTTTTTGGCAGTCATGGGATAATCGCATCTAATGTTAATTAAAAATGAATTAATTGATTCTTGCGAATATTTTAAAATTAAATCTCGATTATTAGAAAGCAAAATTAGTTCTTTCTCTTCATTCAAAGTTAATTCAAATACAGAAGTATTCGTTATCACAAATAGATTACGAACCCCATCAAATTTTTTTATATCTAAATTTGGGAAATAATGAATAATTTTCTCCTCTAATGTTGTCAAATGGTCAATAACAATTTTATGAATAGTTTTATTAAAATCTGTTGGGACTGACTGACACTTTTCCAAATTACATTTCTGAGCTGTATTCTTCCGTAAAGTTATTTGTTTTTGAAATCCCACCAGTTTATCTTTTTTTTTCGGCCCTTGCATACTTGAATTTATGTCATTAAAAATAATAAAAATGTCTGATAAGAAAGCTAATCCCCCATCTGCACCCATCAGAACTTCTCAATTTAAATTACATACTGAGCATGCGCGAAAATGCTTCGAATTGCGCTCCCCTCCAGAGCACCAAATCGGCTTGGATACCACAATTAGCGCGCTTATTAATGTCTTAAAAACCGAATTTCGCCAATTCTCATGTGTACCGTATACTAGGATTAAACCCATTATAATTTTTACTATATACATTTCTAAAATTTGCCGGCACACTTTAAGAATTTGGCGACACAGAGGTTGAGAATCGCTGGCCCAAAGTGACATTTGCTTTAAAAATACTACTTCAAAGTGAAAACTTTCTGCCTTTTTATATTAAAATTCGCTGACACAGTTAACAGATTAAGATCCATTTCATTTCTTTAAAATTTCCACAAAATATAAAAGAAACTGAATTTACTTGACATGTACAGTTATGGCAAGGGCTTTCCATCCAGTATGAACCCTCATGGTGAGGTCCGCAAGTTGAACAAAAAGGGCAGCACTCTCCATCTAAAACTACGACAGCATTCTGTCGACACGGCTTTACTGGAGGACATTCTACCGCAGAGCACATTATGGATCCATTCTTGCAGTGGCATTTTAGGCATGGGTTCTCAGGGTCTATGAATTCTTCATCATTTTCATATACAGTGTTATTTTTCATGCAACCTGTAAGAGAAGTACTGTAAGTAAAACATTGTAAAAACACATATACTATAGAGACATTAGGTTATTTTGGAAGCAGGAGAAGTGAAAAATGAGCAATGCCCTCGCCGGGACTCGAACCACGGACCTCTCGAATAGACGTCGAACGTGCTGACCACTACCCCACGAACGCATGCAAAGAAGGTGGGAGAAATACCTTATAATATAAAAATACATATATCTATATCTGTACCTATACATATGAAATATATTTCTGAAGATTTTCTATTAATAAGTGTGCACAATAACGTTCCTTTTTCCACTTTTTTCAGCTTGATATCTTCTTCCATCTAATATGAAGCGGTGAAGTTACAGCTGTGTTTTATCTGAATTTTGGTACAAAACTGGAGTGCCTAAATCTGATAATTTCGAATCATCAGCAGATCCATTATAATACCTTTTTAGGCCAATGAACAGTCTGGCATTTTTAGTAAAAGTTTTGAAAAGTTGTTTATAAAAAAATCCATGTATTTAGTAATACAAGGTTTTTTATAAGCAACTTTTCAACAGTTTAATTTTAGCTTGAATATCAAAAGTATACAAAAATTATTTCAATATTTAAACTACAAGACATACATCAATTTAATTAATATAACCTAAAATACAATATTCTTTTAATAACGCATACTAAAATTTCAAATATATAACTTTTGAAATATTAATATACAATACTAAAAGAATTTAAGTACGTTAAGAAGTAAAATCAAACAAAATATTGCAAATTAAAAGCTTCAGAGGAAATCGTTTTTCTTCTTTAAATTTAGATTTACAGTTCAGCCAATATTTGCGATCGCATAAGGACACAAGATACAGAGGTAGCTCTGTTATCCATGAAAAAAAATATCGTTAAATGTTTCCGGATTTTTAGTTGTAACAAAATTATTTTTAATTTGAGGCTAAATAAATATTATTTGAATATTGTGATTAAATAGTATGTAACACGTTTAACAGAAATGCAAATACAGGCAATATAACGCATATTAAAATAATTAAGGTTCTTTTACATTATTGATACCACAATCAAATCTGTTGAACAAAGAAAATTCATATATATGTACAAGAGAAAAATACGTAAAGCAAACTTCTAATTTTTAAATGGCAATAGTGTCTTTTATTCTTCATTTGAATTTGGGTACTTCCTCTTTCTGGCCTAAAAATAATAATTATTTACAAAATACCAGACTGAGTCATTTCAGAATTAATCCGCATCATAATACCTTGCGCAACACTGCAATGCAGACATCTCTTGCCCAATCAAGGAATCTATTGAAACCAAAACTTTTTTATATCTCTCACTCTTCTTCTGAATGAAACACATTTCTGCTTCCTTGCTTTAAACCAACACGTCGATGCCCACTTCTCTGTATCGTCCATTGTCTGAAGATGTGCTAAGCCTCCAAAATTCTGGGGTGCATTATGCCCAAGATGTGTGAATCTGATTATGAGTCTCAAGTTGCGATTATCTTATGAGATAGGAATTATGTCGTATATAAGGCTACGTTTGTTTGCAAGTTTCATATTTCTGTCTACGCAATAAACCTCTACAGTATATTACATTTTCCACGTTATATTTCGTTTATTTTGCTGCTCTAATACTTGTTTTCTCAAAACGACTTTCTGTCACTAAACCTTTTTCTCTTTGAAGGGAGAGACGTGTGAGATAAAAATATGCAAATCAAAAATGTAGCGTAAAATATCAACAGCCAATTTTAATTTGAGTATTTCGACTTTCCATTCCAAAAATAGTGATTCCTTATAATAACTTTCTCTGGAATGAGTTAATTCTAGATCATTCCACATCATACGACTTCCATTTTTGTATCAGAATCATAGCCAGAATCACAGACAATATCATAACTTAGTTCATATTTTTGTTTCACGCGTTCTACATTACATAATATTCTGATGAAAACAACTTGCATAAACCTTCAGCCAATAATAATTATAGAGCCTTTATTACACTCATGTTCATAAATTAAGGATAATGCAAAATCAGGCAAAGGAAAAGTTAGAAGCAAAACAAATTTGACTTATTTGTAAAGCTTATTTATTAAACAAAAGGTAAAGAGCAAAAAAAGATGCTATATGTTTGATATTAATAAAAAAATTAGCGATTTTTTCTCCCTGGTGCAAATTACAAAAGACTAAAATTACATGGTTGGCATGATTGTTAATACATCGTATGTCTCCCAGACGTTGCAATACAGTCCATACAACACCTAGGCATGCTGAGTATCAAATTATTGATCTGATCTTGGGGGATATTACACCACTCAAAAAGCAATGCTCTCCGAAGTTCCGGTAGACATGTAGGAGGAGTTTGACGGGCTGCAACTCGTCGGCCAAGCATGTCCCACACGTGCTCTACTGGATTCAAGTCCGGTGAGAATGCTGGCCAGTCCATACGGGTGATATCCTCCGATTGAAGGCATTCGCTGTTTGGACGGTGAGGACGGGCGTTGTCATCCATAAACACAAATTGTGCACCCATGGCGCCCCCGAAACAAACGTACATGTTGTTTTAGAATGACGTCCCGATAGATTTGGCTTGTCATGGTTCCAATTTGAACGTGCATGTCAGTTCTGGAACCCAAAATAATTCCACCCCAAACGAGCACTCCTGCACCACCGTAACGGTGTCGTTCAATGATGTTTTCTTGGTGGTAACGGGTACCTGGAGCTCTCCATATGAAAGTCCGGCGAGAATCAGACTGCAAGCTAAACCTGGACTCGTCGGAAAACATCACACAAGCCCACTGTTGCGGTGTCCACAATGCATGCTCTCTACTCCAGGCTAACCGCAGGCGACAGTGAGTTGCA
This sequence comes from Stegodyphus mimosarum, assembly GCA_000611955.2. Taxonomy (NCBI): domain Eukaryota; kingdom Metazoa; phylum Arthropoda; class Arachnida; order Araneae; family Eresidae; genus Stegodyphus; species Stegodyphus mimosarum. The sequence continues at coordinate 328,203 of KK121995.1, forward strand.
GTAAGTGGAACGCATCTGACAGGTCTACGAGCATATAGACCAATCTGCCCTAAGCGTCTGTACACGGTCTGCCTTGAAATTGTCGTACCAGTGACTGAAGAGAGCTGACGAGACAGGTCTGAGGCTGTGCTCCGCCTGTTTCTTTTGGCAGTAACCGCCAAATACAGGTCCTCATTACGTTTTTTGTGTCATAACTATTCTGTTATTGCATTGATGCTTATAAAGTGCCTGCAAACAATTTTACTTCTTTGCCTGTATTCCTTATATATCACTCTCTTACACTCTCGTCATTGTGACGTACCATCGGTGTCATCTGGTTACTTCCTGAAATTTGCATATGATTCTTGAAGATGTATGTAGTGATCTTGCAGGTGACATATTTATTTTAGAGTTCGATTACCGCGTGACTCCGAATTATCCTTAATTTATGGACATAAGTGTATTTATCCAACCAAACAAACGCGCTCTGAGTGAAGATTTCGTCCTGAACGCATCGCATCGCTTAACTTCTGCACCTCAGCCAAGCTAGACTTCTGTTTGTTATTATCTTCTTATTGTAACATTAGCAAAAATGTAAATTTTACGTTCCAGAATAGGCATGACTAGTGTCCTAAAATATTTTGTGGCAGGAAAAATGTTTAACTAAAACAAAAGGAATACTATTTAGGTCTGCTGCGTCTGCTTCTTAGTAGATCTGTTACAACTACAATTATGCTTCATGCTTCAATATTTCATATGTGCGACATTTCTTAAATCATCACAGGTGTGTGTGTATATATATATATATATATATTTAGTTAAACATATACAGATATATATATATAAATTTAACTAAAACAAAAGGAATATTATTTAAATTTGATATAGCGGCTTCTTATTAGATCTGTTGCGTCTGCAATTATGCTTCATGGTTCAATATTTCATGTGTGCTACATTTCTCAAATCGTCACAGGTATGTATATGTATATAAACTGCGAAAACTTTTGGCACAATTACTTTTCAATTATTGATACCACATTCGCTTGTGTAGATAAAAAGGTGTAAGCACGTGTATACATGCTATATATATATATATCAACTGACGTAGACATGCAAAAGTAATACCTTTTTAGACATGCATAATTTTCCAAATATATTTATTGCTCAGAAAAATATTGTGACAATGTCATGATCAGTAAGATGGTCAGACGAGTTTTTCAAAATCAAAATTTATTAAAACGTACACTTTTGTACAATGACACGGCAAGGATTCATTTGTCTAATAAAACTACCTATGAAGCATAAAGTTACATCGGTTACTGGTGCAGATGAACTAATTCAGAGTTTCAATAAAGCTCGAAAAATTAGTTTATTCATTCAAAGTTACACTGACTACAAGGATTTTTAGTGCGGAAAATGGGAAAACTCATTTGTGCTCTCACCGAAATTAAGACTGAGGATATTTCATTTTTTTTGGCTGGATTCGCTAACTACTGCATCATATAAGAGCAAACGAGAGAAATGCCATTATTCCTTATAAGATGTAATACACTTTTTCAGAAGTAAAGTAAGGTTTTCGTACTGGCTTTTCAGTATATAGAGCTGTTTTACAATACATAGAATAGATATAATATTATGTGTGATCATATTACGTGCACATGAGATACGTTAGTATTTATTATTAAATTATGTAAACATTCTTTGAAACATCCGTAAGATGTGGATCTGAAATATCTATAAACATATTAAATTACTTCATTATTTTGTACTACTTGCAAATGATCTTTATAATATAATAATAAAGTAACAATGTATGGCTACATAATATTAAGGCACATTCAAATGAAAGTGGGACTGTGATAAATTTCTGGGATGGCTTATATATTTGAATACGTGTGTAAAGTGTGGTACATAAATGATTTTATATTTGTAATCTCTCGGGTGGTTACTTGACGATTCTTCTCTCACAAAGAGGAGTCTACTAGAGCAACTAATTTTTCAGTGACGACTAAGTGCGGTTGTCTTGGCCGTCGTATGTTAGCTGCACTCCCACTCTCATAATTAAAATCACTGCATTATGTGGCATATCTGCATTCCACACACATTCTTCATTCCACTGTAAATTTCGGTTCCATTAACACCTTCAGCGAAAAAAATTGGATTACTGCATGCTGTGCCAGTTTACAGAAATCCATTGCACAACCTTACTTGTTATGTGCTTTCACTATCACTCAGTGACACACCGTTACTACGGAGGAAACCAGATTTTGCATGACATACACACCATAGAAATCTGAAAGTTCCGATCCCCGGAAAAACACCTCAAGAATGGCATTCCCACTTTCATTTAGGTACCTATTATACTTGTTTTACATAAAAATGCAACATAATTAAAATAATGTAATATCAAATTATTCCCATGTCTTCGCAACAAGACAACGTTTGTAAGGGACTCTATTTGACTCAAGCTAAACAGTAGCCTAACCTTCTTAGGCTGTCTCATCAATTTTTATCTAGCCTTTAACCTTCAATTACGGAACACTGGGTAATTATCAAAATGTAAAGCAAGTAAACGATAAATTGCCACTTCCGCTTGAAGTTACAGAAATTAAAACATTAATTAAAATACTTCCGAGTCTTGCGAAATGGACAAAGAAGGATGACTCAGATTTATTTGCAAGACAAAGTTTAACTCAAAGCCTAAAAACCTGGCTCGTCTACTTTTTGATTTCAAAGGGAATTTCAACATTTGAAGACACTAAAGACAAACTCACCGACGAGAAGCACAGCGTTAAAGGCAGGCAGCAAGTAATAGTTTCACCACAGCAAGTTGAGTTTGCCAACTCTCTCTCTTAAGCTTAGATTCTCGCTTGTTATTTGAAACTCACTATTTGTTTATATTCTCTTGTACAGTAAACAAAAGAGCAGAAGCTTAGTAAAGATTTAAATTTAGAAATAACATGTTAATTTAAATAAATCTCCCACTTTGAAGCATCAAGGCATCGCGATGCACAGTTTGAGAACCTATTCTGTATTATTTGCTTAAAACATAAAATTAATTAAAGATTTAATTTGCAGAAAATTTATTACCATCACATACTGGGCAACAGGATCCTTCTCTTTCAATTGGATGGTCACAGTCAGGCTCACAAAGCATTGAAGAACATGAAACCAACCCTGCCTTTAAAGAAGGGATTGTTATTAATATTGTTATTTACGTTCAGAGTTAAAACGTCTGTTATATTTAAAATAAATGCAAGTAAAATAATTATTAAAGAAAATTTCAAATAGCCAGGCAGACAAAAATACATTCACTTAAATATTAAAATAATCATAATTTCTTCTCTGCTTTAATATTTAAAAATAGGTCCTTGTAAGCATCTTCTAAAAGATGTTGTTTCTAAAAGATGTATGATGTTTGTTTCCTGGTTTAAAAAGGTCGAGTCACCAAATTCACTAAAGCATGTTCTGAGCACATTAGATTATATTTAGAATTATGAGGTACACTTCGTCTATAAATTGCAGAACTGAATTTTTTCCAATTTTGGCTACCAGTAATGTTTTGGCAAGTACTACTGGTCTTAACAAATAATAACTTTTATCACTGATTATTAACATCTCAATTTTTCTTTTTTCAAAATCTGGTCTCGTTACAGAAAGGAGTTTAAATTAATTTTTTTTGTCTGAAATCACACGCCTAATATATCACGTTCGAAAACGAAAAACATAAGGATTGCATTAAAATAGGGCTCACCATTGACTAAAAGGGTAAGATTGCTGAACATTATTAATTCCTGCCGTGTTCGTTTCAGACTAACAGTTTCACTTCATGGATTTTCCTCCAAATTAACAAGAATAAGAACCAATCTCCATAAGAAAATTTTCTAAAAAGACATTCATCACCTTATAGGCTTCGCATGTTTTGCAGTTATCAGGTATCAACTTGGTTGAAATGTCAGCGTATTCTCGAATAATTAATAAATCATTACTCTTAATGAAAGCTGAATTTCAAATAAAAGCAAATAACAACCATCGGCCACAGATAAGAGAACATTTTGTCCCTTTTTGTTAACCGGAAATAATTCGCAAAAACTTTTTCTTGAATGAAAAAACAGTAAAGATTTTTCTACAAAGAAATTTAAGAAGAATTCATCTTGATTGATCAACAAAGGATCAGTCATATAATGGACTTCTTGTCCAGTCGTGCAATTTGATTATTATCAAGTTTTTAATTCGAAAGAAAAATGTTATTTTTATTAATTATACCTTTATTTTCCAGATCGTAAATCTTGTCGATTGTTATTCATTATTCATTGAGATCATATGTAAAAGGATATATTTTTGACTGTATTTCAGAAATTCTGAAAAACTTAACATGATAATGGAAGGACATTCCAGTTGTTGATTTCTATAAAAACAGATATAAGAAGAATAATATAACGTAACGAGGAACTTATGTAAAAGTTTAAACAATAACAAAGCTACTTTCTGCAAATGTGAGCATTTAACGCATCTTATTTTAAAACTTTAAAGCCACACATTATGTATAATATAGTAAATATTTGCTTCGGTTTATTTGATTACGGAAACGCACGCTATGGCTATCTGCCTAAAGGAAGGGATTGTGAAAGTAAAAGTTACCATAGTTTGTCTTTCACTTAAAGTCTATTAAGAAAAATGAGATTTCATTTACTTTTGCATTCTGTCAGAGAATTTAAGAACACTGATTAATAGAAGAAGCGTAAGTTGTAGATAAGCTCTCATGAAACAAATAAATCAGTAACTTCCTGAAGTAAGTTTCAATCCGAAACTCTTGCCTTAATCAAGTTTTCCATGCTTGAACATTACTAAGATATTTCCAAAATATTTAAGGGCAAAGATCTTCGCGTTTTCATAGGTGATGTAGCTTACACGTTTTACAGCGTGACATATGACGGGGTACATACATGGGTTATAATTTTATTATGAAATCTTTATCACTTTAACGGTTCTAACTCACACATTAAATTTCATTGTATTCTAAATAAATGCATGGAGTGTTTAATAATTGAAATAACCATCTTAGAAGTTATAGTTTTTCAAGTTGGAAAGTTTTTTCTTAGTGAATAAAGGAACATAAGCATGAGTTTTTATTGAATATGGAATTAAATGTATACAACCTGACAAGAACAAGTGTTGCAAGAATCGTCTTCCCAAACTTCTCCGTCTAATTTATTACTGCCATCTGCCACCAAGCACACTGGAAACAAGTTGTTAAAATTACAGTTTAAAAAATCTGTGCCGAATTAAATATGACCAAATAAAATGAAATTTATGCACTTTCATACTGAATGTTAATAAATGTTTCGTTATGAAACATGTATTATCCTGCATTTGTAATTTACAAAGCTATGTTTCATCTTAAATGTTGTTCGATAAAATTAACAAGCATAAATTACTAATACTTTAATAATACCATCGAAAACAAGTGTTTGGAAAAAAATAGACATTGCAAACTACATTTTAATGGAACTTATTAGAAACTGATCTACTCTTTTACTCAACATAGAAAATACTCATGCCTGTAAAATTAACATTTCAATTCTGCTTCTTTATTTCGAGTACATTTGTAGTATTCCGATTTTTCAGAATGATTAGTCATCATTAACTTAAAATTCTTTGAGAAGGTAAGTCTTTGGAGAACTAAATGAACGTAATCCAGGCAGCAGTAATTTATTATTTATTATCTCAACATGTTATTAAATGATATTTCGACATCATCCACACAAAACAAAATTCATGGAAATCATTACAATAAAAGCTAACCTTGGTGGCTCGAAGAAAACAGAATAGACCACTTTCTAATAAGTCAAAGAAAAAAATAAATTAGATATCGATAAGGCGGAATTTTACAGTGATAAACAGTAACGACTCCAATTATTATCTACGAAAGAAATTTTAAAGAAAAGAAAGATTCTTGTTGTCTTTCAAATGTCTTGTTTTAAGCTAGTACAATGATAACATAATTTTATAACAAACTTAAAATATTTATAATATTTACCATCGTGATAGGGCTAATTTCCAGTTTGAGGCATCTAACCTTATTACCTCGAATATATATTGACTAGAGTACGAACAACTATTTGACAAAAGTACTGAAACATTTGGTAAAAGTAATGCTTAAAATACAAATGCCTTGTTGGAAATGTAGCTAAGGCAGCGACTGTTAATATTTCTAGGAAAAAAAACTTTTCAAACCATCAGGAGCCAGAACTGCTTTCAAAACATCATTTTATGCAGGTGCATGTCAATTATGTGCTAGCTTACAGAGTTCTAAAGAGGGCAGATTTTGAAAGTCATATGTCAGGTGACCAAGTGGCAAATTTACTTAACGTATCTCTAAGTTATGTAATCAGAGTTATGACTTCATTCGCGATTCACGCAATAAACACTAGCTTGGAAGAAGGTATTTACTGAATGAAAAAGACAGAAGGTCATTGCAGATTTTCATCCAAAATAGGAAGACAATAGCTGCAAAATTATCTTCTGAGCTGAATAATTTGTTCTTAAACCTTACCAGTACAAAAAACAATGAAAGGAGAGCTCCACAAGAAACGGAATTTATAACTGAGTTGCAATTACCAAACCACTGATAAATAAAGAGACGAGGGATTGAAGCAACATTCATAAAAATTCATTTGCTGTTCTGTAGAAAACTCCCATTTGATCTGATGAGTTGACGTCAAATTCTGGCATCCTTTGCGTCCGAAGAACATTAACTCAAGTTATTAATCTGGGTTGCTTGCGGAGACTCGGTCATGGTTTGGAAACCATATCACAATTCTTTGCCTTTCTCATTGTTACCATCAAAATCATGTAGCTACCAAGAATTATATATAAGCATCTGGACACCAAGTCCATCCTATGATGTAACTATTATTTTCAGATGGAGATTCCTTTGACTGGGAAACAAAATTCATTTACAAAACAAACAATATTTCATAACGTCCAGTCGTGATTTTCGGAATATGCTAATGAGATTTCCTATCTACCATGATCTCCTCAATCACCAGATCTTAATGTTAAAGAGTCCATATGATAAGATGATCACTATCTGCATCTAAAATCTTTACAAACACTTGAGCAACTTTTGCAGAAAATAAATGGCCATTAGCCAGCATCCAACACATATATGTCCAATTCTAAAAGAATTCAGGCAGTGTTGAATGCAAAAGTTACTATTAGTGAAGGAATTCATTTTTTACCAGAGGTATCTATATTTTTGCCCGTACCCTGTGTATCTTCTTTTGAATTCACGAAACTTACACTGACATTTGTTCAAGTTTCACTTATAAAAAGGTTCATACACTTAATTCGTAGCCTAAAAGTATTATTTAATCTTGAAGAAGAAATCCATCTTTCTTGCAACACATTTCTTCCCATCTGATTACAGCATCTTGGGAACATTTTTGTTGGGTAGAAAGAAATAACTTGCTTTTATGAACACGTTGTTCTCCTCCACCCCCTTTAAAGAACAAAATTTGCGGTCAAATTTTGGCAGAGCCTTCACAAGCGCTTAGCATAGTTCTGCATCATAATGGCTCAGATGCACTTTGCGCTAATAATACATTATATTTTCGGCAAGACGTAAAGTGTCCTCCAATTGATCCTCGTTAAAGGATTATACTCATTCCAGTTATGATGTCTCAAGAGTATCCCATATTTCGCTTTTCATCATATCCTGTCCCTATTGGGCGTGGATAAAATGCGTGCCTACTGAATACCTTGGAGGTGATAGCCGCTTTTTAAGCTCTTTCTCCGATTTCGAACCTTGATTTACCTTCACCCACTGCATCCATGGTAGGCACGTTACACGTTACTGTCCATCAACAGTTCAGAAGACAGTCACTTGAAAGACAAGTTCCCAGGACCAGACAGTGCGATCATCCCGAAGTTATACAGCGTTGCCACATAGTATGGACACGAGGTGCGATTGGCTTTGGTCTAACAAAAGCACATGTCTCCGAAGGTTGCAGTTCTGCTGCATATATTAGCTCTAGAACTGTCACAGTAATCCAAGTAGTAAGGTGCAATTCAAGGAACCAAATCATAAATGATTTAATAAGCCATTCGTAGTTTAGGATTAGTACAGCATATACTTAGACATCCATGGCTTAATCTTTGAGACAATCATATGACTGTTAAGTGGCATGAAAGTTCCAAGAACTTTACTTTATGCTACTAATGAGGCGTTATTAAGTAAATTGAAAACTCTCGGCAAAACAAGCCCGACATCACTTAATTACGACAGCCCTCATCTTAGATTCAGGAGTTCAAGAAATACTTCTATATTTTTTATATTTCAATCTTATTCCTCTTTGTTGCGTAAAATATGAGGAATGGTAATGTATTTTTCTGTAATGTATTTTTACTGACATCACTTGCAGACGAAATGGCAGTCGGATATGAAAAGCAGAACTCAGGTGATTATATAGCAGATTTATGCGGGAACCTTACATAATTACGTTGCTGTGGTTAGCAACGATTTTATACCTTTCGTATGTCGAAACGTTTCTCAGGGTGAAAACTGCTTATGATGATATTTATGAGAGTTATGACGCTGAGTCCAACACCTTCATATGTAATTGATGTGGCAAATAAGTAATATTTCCAAAGCAATGGCCTTTTGATTAGTTTAAAAATGCCTGTCGAATCAATACAATCCTCAAACGGAACACTTAAGCAACGTTCCCACTGGCCCAGAAGCACAAACAGCGGAAACACGGAGAAAACGCTTTCCGCATACGTCAACTCACACCAGAGCGGAAACTTTCCCTTTAAAGTTGTCATATAAGTACGCAAGATGGCTCTTCATATAGGAAACTTGAGGGGAAATGAGTATTTTTGTGTACTATTCTGGCTTCCTAGAGTTACAATTTATAATTAAATGGATCCAATTTCTGCTGGATCAAAACTTATTTCATTTCTTGCCTTACATACAAGGAAAAGCAGAAGGGTTAGACCAATATGTGAAAGAAGATTACAGCAAGGAGACGTAAATAATTTAACTCGGGAGATGCGCTTAGATAGGCTCGAAAGGTTTTTATTTTCAGTTATTTTCGCATGACACCTCATTATTTCGATGAATTTCTAGCAATCGTTGAACCATATTTCTAAAAGTAGAACACTAATTTTCATCAGATTATCTCAGAAAATGATCGTTTGGAGGATCTGAAAAGGACATCCCAGAAAAGGATCATCGTATATTTCTAATTTATTTTATTTATAAATTCTACTGAACGAATTAAAATTCCTAATTGCATATTTCGATTTCCGAATGTTTTCAAGGGGAGACACTATTTGAACTAATGAAAAATTATCATCAAGATTAAACCTCTGGCTTACTTTTTATAAAACTGTGAAAAATTGTCGTGCATTTTGAGCAAACCTAACATGGAACCATTAAACCGTCTAGAAATATTCCATAAATCAGCAACAATCTATGTTTAAATTTTATCTTAATGTCCCATACTCGAATGCTTCCTTCCTGTATAAATAAAGAGTTTTATAATTTTTTCAAACCAATGGCTTACAACTCACCAGACGTTCAAAACTAACAACTTGTAGAGACATTAGGTGTTTTTGCAGCAGGACTACATGAAAAATGAGCAACGCCCTGGCTGGGACTCGAAATACGCGCCGAGTGTGCTAACCATTACACTTCAAAGGTATGTTGAAAGGAGGAAGAAACTACTTTATAAACTCACTAATTTTTTTTAATTAGTTCAAGAGGCAACCTTATATCAATACTAATGTCTGTTTTGCTAGTTTAGCGTCAGATTAAACGATTGTTATACAGATCGTCTTGTGAATTGTGCCAAAGGCTCATTGTAGGATAAAGTAAAAATTTCCGTCTGGAAAAAGAAAATCAAGTTTGTACTTGTTGAAAAATAAATGCCAACTCCTTGTGCAAAAATAAATAAATTAATTAATTAATAAAAAAATAATAAATAAATAAAACGATAAAATAAAATTTTTTAAATATTTAAAAAATTCGTATTAAGTTAAAATTTGGTGAATTCGTACCTCGTCAGCAAAGGAAATAAAAAAAGCACCGGCTCTGCCATCTCTAGTATCAGTCGCATTTATCTTTTCAGCGCGTTACCTCAATGGTAGTGAGCATTCAATGAGAAACTGGTTCCTGATCTTCATAATCAGATAGGTATCTGTTCCTCTAAAGCTAGTGATAAACTTTTGTGTAAATAATTTTTTTTTTAAATTGCCATCTCCCTTACAGCCCCAGACTTCAGTCTACTACTTACGGATTCGGAGGCTAATGTAGTTATCCATTAGGCAACTGGAGCCCATAAAAGCTACATTAAATCAGTGCAGATTTTAAGTAAAATTCAAAATCTATCGTTATTTTCTCGCAACACTCTATTGCTTTAGATTATTGTGCGAAAATTATCAAAGCCATCTCATTTATGGTTGATAATTATGGTTTATTAGTCTTAAAAAACTTTAAAATATTATTTTAAATAATTAATTTAATTACTTTATTAACTCATACGTTTTAATCTCTGAAAGGAAATTTTTTATTACGATGATTTCCGTTGATTTCACATATTCCTCAAAAAGAATTTTTTTAAAAGCATATTCACATGGAAACTGTGGTTAAAACTAGACTAGTATATCACGTTTTACCATGGCTGCATAAACGTAGTCTATATGAACGACGACTAGTACGGTATGTGCCATTAACGCCTGCTCATCGAAGACGCCGATTTCTGTGATGCTGGGAACACAAGACCTAGACACAATAGCAAGTGGGGGAAGTGCAGTTTACGGATGACAGCCAAGTCTTCTTTACGAATGAGAGCCAAGTGTTCTTTACCGGATGAGAGACAAGTGCTCTTTACGAATGAAAGCCAATCTGGAGAGAGAAGAGAACACGCAATCACCTCTCCAACATTACCAAAAGGGTTCATTTTGGAGGTGCCGGAGTTCTCGTTTGGGGTGGTATCATGCTTGGTAGCCGTACTTACCTACACATATTCCAAGGAGGTTCAGTCGCTGGTGTTTGCAATTATACCGAGGTTCTCTTGCCTCATGTATGTTTCTTCAGAAGTGCTGTGTGGTCGAACTTCCTCTTCATTTAAGACAACGCACACCTCATTGTATTGTAGCTGTAGCAGAACCCTTGGACAGTGAAGATGTCCAATACATGCCAAAGAACTGGTGTGGGACCTTTTCGGGAGACACTTGGCAGCACATGACCAGCCGTCAATAATTATTCCTCAGCTGAAATTGACGCTAAAAGAAGAATGAACTGCGATTCTTCAACAGTTCCTTGAAAGCGTTATCCTCAGCATGACAGACGTAATTTTTGTATTACAGTTAGGCGTGATCCTACCCCCTTCTAAAGCCTCGATGTTTTTTGCCAGGGTCCTGTCACACGAGAGTTTCGATCTTCTTTCCAGGTGTGCTTGGAGCTATCTTTCCAGTAAAGTGCCTTTTTATCGCCTTTATTCCTTGTTTAGATGGCTTTGGTCTCTTGTAACATATTTTCATATTTTGGGGATCTTATGGTATGATTTATATCGATATGGAGCATTTCTGTACGACGATACATTCGAAAACCCGTCTCGTCTTTCTGTTTTGAATACCAGTGTATATACGTTAAACATAAAAATTATTTTGGCTTTTTTAATAACCTATTCACCATTAGAGCTGTGCTTTTTATAAAAAAGTCTGCATTTAAAAAAATTAATTTCTACTTCTGTAGTTGCTTGAGTTTTATTAAGAACTTCGCTAATAGCAATCTCTCTTCCATTAGTAATACACTGCTAAATACTAGTATAAAAAATGCACAAAATATTTTTCCTAAGTAGAAATCAGATAAAAATATATTTACCATTATTGTTGCATGAAGTTGGTTTCTGAGTCACAATATTAAAATAATTGTTATCACATGATCCGCATCCGAAACTGCGACACCGAGCACTCGGTAAGGAAGGACATAGAGTAGAGGAACACGTTTTGAAAGGACAAAAAACAGGCGGATGATTTAAGTCACATTTAGAATGATGATGTAGATGAAAGCAAAACCTAGAAAAAGGAAGATGGTAGGCTATAAATTCTTTTCGATTATACTTGCTTTGTCAAAAGAAGCTTGATTTGATTCATACCCAACAATACTACTTTATCCCTTCAAGATAAACTATTCTACTTCAAGGTAAATATACACTTCTAAACTATTTCAAGATAAATTAGTCTCTCATTAAAAATTAATTTCCCATACTATATTTTGATATAGTACAGTTAATTAGAGTAAGCTAAAAACTTAATACGCGAGAGAAAGAGTACGAAGTAAAAACCATCTGCCTGTTCAAATGCAACAAATGCTATACTAAATATTTTATAAATTTCGACATTTTTTATTATACTTATATAATACTAAATGCTACTCAAAAGACCTGTTTAAAAAAATACAAAGTGCTAATGAAATGAAAACTATTTTTAGCATATGTTGAATATAATTAAGAATTTTATTTAAAATTCATTTCGAAGTAAATGCAAGGGGAAAAAGTTGTAAACAAAATATGAAGGAGGTTAGGAAGTTAACAGATAACTTTGAATTGATTAGATTGTACTCATTTTGAATCTATAGCCTTGAAGTTTGGGAAGAAATCAAAAGAATTTAAGCTGTGATCAAAGGTTCTAAATCACCGCAAAATATAGTTGACTTCTAAGTGTTTTGAAGAGCAGGGTTTTGTTTATATCTGAATTTTTTCAATAAAATATTAGAAAATGTTTTGAAGATTTAATGCAGCTTCGGACAAATTACGTAATTTGCGAATGTTAAAACTCAAAATATTAAGCAATGAGGGCATAAATTGTAAAAAGACACAACTTTTATTATTACCACAAAGTAAATATTATTTTATCACTTTTTACCATAAAGTAAGCACAAGTCCATCATAAAAAGTTTAAATTTTCCAACAAGTTAGTACACAAATCCTTGCAAACATTATTGCGAAATTGATGGTGAGTGAAATGAAAACAAACAGAGACAAACCAAAAATCTGATTGTTCTACATATTGTGGTACTGAAATCCTGGGAGCACAAATAAACACAAGATAAATATCACTTATCAAAGGTTTTCCAACATGGTTGATTCTGGAGATGACAAGTTTAACGCAACTCTAGAAAATTAACTTCAAAAAGTTGTCCTTGAATTAATTCATTTCGGCGCAGAGGACTCCTGGATTGGCCTGCCCTGTCGATCTCAGGAAAAATTTTCTAACGCTGACATCATGTCAAGTTTTGAAGAATAATAAACATAATCATATACATGTACATGGTAGTCGGAGTGAAAGTAGCATATATTTAATCCCGATAGCATTTGTGTTAGCAAAGAGGTGTGGTGGTATTTGGGAAGCTTCATCACATTAACAATCAGGTACAGTCAGAAGCGACAAATGCTGTAGCATACTACCTTGGCTACGTTTCCGGAGCTATTGGTGATGAGCTGGAGATGAAACTATGCTCAGAAGACGAGACGTAAGCTGATTGTCTAAGAAAAGTGGATCGCGTGCAAGCAAAGTGGAAAGGACTTTTTCAGGCAAAGGAGATTTAAAGTTAAAACATAATTAATCAAAATAAATAAAAGAATTAGACAAAAAGAAAACACAAATTCTGTTACAGGAGTTTAAGTCATTTACAGGAATAAATTCAGGAGAGGAACTGCTGGCACAAAATTAAGGGTGAAAGCTAGAGCGAGACGCAGCACTTTGCGATCACCAAGTACTGATCTCTCGAAACGTTACTTGAAAGTGAGATGTCGGAAATGGGCAACTTGCCATTGGTCTAAGATACTTCTAATGGGCGATTCTGAAAAGTGATATAAATTTGAGCTACAAATGGGATTTAAATAGGATAATTGGAAATCGCAGCTAACTGACGTAGTTAATTTTTGGAGTTTAAAAAACTATTAGCGTCTTGGCAAATAAGGAAAAGACATGTAATTTGTCCATCGGAATTTCAGCTTCTCTTAATTTTTGTAATCTCTTCTCTTAATTCTCTTACTGTTTATTAATTGAGTTAATTTGGGGAGCTGATTATGGCCAAAACTGGATTCTAATCACTGCTCATGCTACTTAAAGCCTAGTGCTACTTAAAGCCTACTTAAAGACTTTGTGTTTTTAGTCTCAGTATTTAGTGAGTATTTTTCTTTGTTAAAAATACTACTTATTTAGTAGTAGGTCAGCCATATTTTTAATTTGCTCCTGATTAGGTTTATTACTTTGGATGCTTTTTGGATTGCAGTTACATTAGCTTTGATTGCCTGGAAACATTTTGCATCCACGATGTAAGTTGGGGGCGCCTATTTTGGATTCCAAAGTAAGTACTTACATACCTATAGGCCTGAAACGTAATTAGAGCTGAAACGTAATAAATAATTAAGACCGCAGATAAATAATAAATAATTAAGTCTACAGTACAGAATTAATTAAAATTACATATATTTTTAATAAAATTACGATTTAATATTTTTATTTTTAAATATTCGCATATTATTTCCTCTGCATATCAAGCCTAAAATATATAAAAAATTAAATTAGATCAAAATTTAAATATTTTGGTGAAACGGCAATTAAAAAACAAACTGCTAAAGCACTTTATCAAATATTTTAAAATTGATTAATTAATTTTTAAGGTCTAATAAATTTTCTCCTTCGCTTCTTTCTAGCAAATTCATCAATTATTTTGTAAATATTGACGTTATTTAACACTTTTTGTTCTATACATTTAATAAAGTCTTACAAAGTTCAGTCTTTCTTCTGACATCATACTTCTGAAATATTTTTTTATTTATTATTTATTTTTAAGACGGGGAAAGAGATTTCTCTGAATGCATTGGAAACTGGAGTAGTCAGAAGATTTGTTTAGTTAGTTTCTACATTAGGAAAATTTGACGACATTTCTCTGGCAGCATAAGTAAAATTAAATTTGTCATCATCTTCCTTAAAAAAATAAAAATTGCTTTTTTTTCATCATCAAAATGTATAATATTTATATCATCTTTATAAGCCTCTTCTAACGTTTCTGCAAAGAAATGTTTCCTTAATTCGACTTAAATTAAAGAGTACTTTAAATTAGTCTACATTATTTATTTATATTTCGCTTCTATGAGCAAATTCTGTTATTATAGTGTCACAAATAATATTAAAAGAATAAAAGCTTTTGCACACTGAAAGTGATTTTGATTTTTCATAACTTTTATTTAAAAATATTCCTTTCCTGAGGCCTGCTTTTCTCTTCTTCAAGTGTCAAAAATGTCATAGTATTTGCTTCCTTTTCAATGTTAAAAAATTCATGGTCGAATCCTGTAATAAAATTTTACAAAGATTTTAATAAATAAATCGGTTCCTTTAAGTAAGGTGCATAATTTTGTAGGAATTTTCTGATGGCATTCATTCACTGCAAAATGTTCCACATTATTGTCATGACTACATATTCATATCAAGAGAATTTTTTTAACAAAGATATAGCCTCCACTACAGTAACTTTCCATTCTAAAGTCGAAGCACAGATGTCAGATAAGACTTCTTTTACATGTTGTAACCAATTTTTAATGTTGGCACCAGACCCGCGCCAAGCCCAATCGGCACCGTCGGGCAAAATGTGCAGCGAGCGCCTTTATGCAGTGACGATATTAAAGAGAAATTCCTTATGTTTAACACTTAAAATGAATCATTATTAACATAACAATATGAAAAACCAAAAAAAAACTGCGTCTTATCTTTTAATTTGTCTAAATAGGCAAACATTTCGTGCTTTGTTAAAACCCATATTCAAACATATTTATTGAAGAATTGTGCATATATTGATGTTATAAAAAGTCGCCTAATCGGTATAGTGGTTAGCGTTGCTGACTGCCGTGCTGAAGGGCCCGGGTTCGAATTCCGGAGAAGGCATGCAGGTTTTTAAATGTATAGTGTCCGCGCGGCATGGCGGCATTCTAAATATGCGGCGAGCCGAAAGTCCTCTCGAGAGGTTATAGTAGGAGAAGAGGAGTGTCAGACGCTCGGACCTGTCCCCGCCCCGGTGTGCTCTCCATCAAAATTTAGGGCGAAACTGAGCAAAATCGCAATGTCACCTGTAAGGTGCTAAAGGTTGTTGCTAGCGACAGGCGTATCTTGCGCTCCTCCGACAGCCGTACAACCCACGAGGAATGTCGTGCGCTTCGGCTGACTATAGGTCAGACAAGTGAGCATTAGTCAACAACAACAACATGTTTTACAAAAGTAACACTGCAAGCGAAGCGAAATAATATCCTAAACTCATTGGATACTAAATATATTGCTGAACACTATTTATTATCTTAAAATTAAAAACAAATTAATTTACATATGCAATAAGTTTGCCCTGAATAAATTGCTGTTCGCAACGTAGTTTACGACAAGGTTCAAACTGTGATTACAACAGGGCACAAAAGAATGCTCTAGGGCTGATATCTAGGGATATGACCAAAATTCTTTTCTGCACACCGCTATGTGGTTGGCAAAGGTATAGCTTAGAGTTTCAACCGGCGATGCTACATTTCCTCCAAAAGTTTGCAAAAATTGCAGTTCATGCATAAGATCTATACTATTTATATCGCTTTGATTTTTATCAGTTTATGCTTTTTGCTCGTTTTTGACATACGTTGAGCTGATCTTGTAAATATATGTGAATAAAAATACGTGATGCCGATAAGGTAGAGGCCAGCGACCTAGACGCGTTCGACAAATTGCTTAATCCTTATTTTATGTCTACTGTTGCAATCATAGTAATTTGAGCAACATTTACGATTTTTCTGATTTTTTTTTTGTTGTTGTTGTTGTTGTTACTGTTATTCTACATAAAAAAAGGTAAGTGCAGTTGCATATTATGTTAAACTTGAGTTAGCTTTTTAATTCAGAAAAGCGACGATTTGAGCATAATTACTTGAAAAATGTTTTTTTACATAAACCCTTTTGTTTATTACTAAAAATTATTATCTTTCGAGAAGAAAGGATTGACATATTTATGGAGTACCAATGAATTTTAAATATACTTATTTAAGATTTGAAGTGAAGTAAAAATATGTAAAGTGTTCTGAAATCAAAAATTGGTCATTTTCCGATTTTTAGCTATACGGAAAACCGAAGGAAAATATTTTGTTATTTCATTTCGTCTTAAATAGATACTTTAAATTCGATTTATTTACTTTAATAAACAAAAGAGTACCACCACCTCTTTGAATTCTTGGTATTGATCTAATAGTTCATATATTTTCCAAGCAATGTTAAGATACACTCAGTTTTTCAGAAGTAAGGTAAAATATTTCAAACAGTGACTTTCCGAGTGTTTTGAAGAAGTGTTTTACGCTACAGTTCTTATAATAGTTATTTTCCACATTTTCTGTTTTCATTTTTCCCGAGATGTCGGAGGAAAAGCAGAAAAAAGTGTTTGGGTATCAGAACTTAATGAAGAAAAAGAAAGTGAGAGGAATACTTAATAAACCAGAACTTTAAAATTACTCAGTTTTTCCAAAACCCAGAGAATACCCAAGCTGGCGCTACTAGAACTAGTTGTCCATCAACTTCTCAGCTACCACTGAAATTGCCAAAAGCTAATAAAATCAGAAAGAGTTAGAAAGTGTTTTCACCCAGGAATTCCCTTTAACTTCAATGCAGCCGGTCGAAAAAACAGAAAAAATACTAGTGAAATCTACAATTTCTGCAGTACATACGCATTTGCTTGTGCCTGATGTTTCCGGATTATGCCCAATTCCATTATTGGCATCTCAAGTTCAAGCCTTAATAGAAAATGGTCCTGGATATTATCAAATCCTGGTTTCCAGTTTCAGTTTCCCATAAGACAAAAATGGACGTAAATTTTTTTAGATTTACTTTTGTCGAATCTTACCAAACAAAGGAAGAGTTAAGAGATTGGTTGCTAAATTCTGCTGAAAAAAATTCTGTTCATTGTTTTTTTTGTAAAATTTTTAACAGTTTCAGCAACGTAAAATTGAGTAGTTCTGAATTTAATGATTGGAACCGCTTAAATGAGCACTTAAAACTTCATGAAAAAAATAAAACGCATTTCCGGAATCTGCATCTTTCGTCCAGTTTCTTAGAACGATTAAGAAAGAATAAACCTGTTGATTAGGAATTTCAAAATTTATTAAAAAGGAGACTAAGCATTGGCGCGATGTTAGTGAAAGAGTTATTTATACCATTCGTTTTTAGCTAAACAAAACTTGGCCTTCCTTGGTTCCAGTAACAAATTATCGAAAGAGCTAATAATTTTTTAAAGTGTATAAAAATGATCACAAAATTTGACCCTATCATGTCTATACATATTAATAAAATTCAAACTCAAAAAATATGCTTCATTACCTTGGGGATAAAATTCAAAATGAAACAATTAGCTTATTAGTGGTAATATAAAGCAAATTATTCTAAATAAGGTCAAACAGGCAAAATATTTTTTCTGTTTTACTTGATTGTACCCCTGATGCCAGCCATCAAGAGCAGGTATCAATTTGTATGAGGTATCTTAATTTATAAAATACAGACATGAGTATTGAAGAAAGGTTTTTAGTATTTTGTGTTACAACAGATACGACCGGTGAAGGACGAACAACACTCTTATCAAAGACTTTAGAAGAAAATGGATTAGATACTAGTAATTTACTCGGCCGTAAATACGACAATGGTTCAAACATGAGAGGTAAACAGTTTTCGAATAATTATGCTCAAATCGTTGCTTTACTGATTTAAAAAAACTTAACCTAAGTTTAACATAATATGTAATTGCACTTACCTTATGTTATGTAGAATAACAAGCAATCGCAAAAAAGATAAATGTTGCACAAATTACTACGACTGCAGTAGTAGACACAAAATAAGGATTAAGGAATTTCTCGAATGCGTCTACCCTCACATACGCATCGGCATCACGTATTTTCACGTTGAAATAAGACAGAAGAGAACACCAGACACAAACTTCTACCCTGGTTATAACTTTCGGTGAACTAAGACAGTGTGGTAGGAGGAAGGGGCACTCAGGCCTGGCAAGCTCGAGGCTGCCTTAACACAGTTAAATGCCGCAACCCCTAGAGGCGATCCAAGAGGCCGCTAACCTATCGGTCCAGTCGACGAGCTACGATTAAGCTGATTCGGCAGGAATACTCAGCAACTCACATTCCACTTCCCCATCCTGGAGGGATGGTAAAAACATCTGCCATCAACAGGGACCCCAACCCCGAACAACAGAACGAAGTCACTTACACTGTCAGACAGACCAGGCGCCCAATCCGGCTGCTAGCACTACGTCATGGTATACAGACGTCGGCTTTAGGCACCCCCCCCGGGGGAAACCAAGGAAGGATATGACAATTTTGAGACTCCAGACGCCCACTGGAAACCTCAAGCAGTTTAAAGGCTCGCTGAATTCGCCAACTCCAGCGACGAGGCTGTTTCGCCCAGGACAACCACGAATATCTGACTATATAGCTCTACCACAACCAACAGAACAGACAAAACAGTACCATATTGTTGCGAAAAATTCGGCGGTTGCGCTTGTATGTAAGCTTTCCGGCATAGCACTAGGGTTGCCATAAAATAGTGTATGGGAGGGTTGCCAGATTGGCGACTTTATCGCCCATTTGGCGACCAAATTGGCGATGTCCCATGGTCCAATCGGGAAGCTTCTAGAATAACTTCCTGTCGAGATATTTTTCGAAACGTGTGGAACCTAAATAAAAGCTATATAAACCCCCTTCGTTTCTGAGAGCCGTGTGTGTGATTGTTGTGAGAATTGTGAGAATAGCTGCTTACTGTGAGTCCTAAGCTACGCGAGAGTTTTGTGAACGGAAAGCGAGCGAGATAGTGCTTTGCCGTGAAGCTACCTTTACAGTATAGCTTGACAGTGTATTGGTGATTGTTCCACGGTTGTTTATTATAAGTTTAGTGTTGCCGTGAAGCTACCTTTACAGTTACAGCCTGAAGCTGTGTTGCTGATTGTTTCAGCGTATTTATTGTAGATTTTCGACGCTTTTAAAGGTAATTTTGGAACTGTGCTGTAAATAGTGATTCTTGTAAATAAATTGTGCTTTTTATTGTTCTGCATCGTGTTTTCATCGAATACTCTCAAATCCACGAACCCGTATAACGCAACAATATGTTTCCTGCCGAGCCTGAAACACCATCGCCAGCGATGACTCCAGTCCTATGGAGACTGATTTTAAACACCCATCGCCAAGACTGCTTAGGTACAGATCCTAATCACTAGCTTACCAAGTTTTACCAGAGTTGATCTGCGGAAAGGCGTTCATATCAGACAAGAATTTTACTGTAAGATAGGCAGGGAGACGCACTGCTTGTTTCAATGATTGCCCGGCGCCGCACGACCTTGCACCTATTGTCTACGCGGGCCTGGTTGGAACAGCATCTGCTTATGCGAACCATCAAGTGTCGCATAATGTTTTTAACGTTACGTTAATTTGTCAAAGCAAAAAAATTTGCCACAACATAAAATACTGAACAGCAGCACTACCACTTTCTGCGGCAAAACTAGCCACTAAATTTGAAGAACGATCAGCGCAAAAGCTCTAGATCGCATTTGGATTGTAATATTTAATACTGCAATCCTGAGTATTTTACTGACAGTTTACCTGCTGTGTAATTTCATTGCCCTCGATAAAACTTAGTATGTGTAGAATCTCACCTCCTTAGGAAGCATACACCTAGGCGAGACCCTAGTTGGATTTAAGAGACTTATCGCTATGTCCACTAAGAAACCAGAGAGCCACCCAACCGGGATAGTGGTTAACGGAGCTGACTGCCGTACAGAAGGGTTCGGATTTGAATCCCAGAGAAGACATAGATGTTTGTAAATGTATAGTGTGTGCGGCATAGGGGCACTCTAAATATGCGGTGAGCCAAAGACCTCTCGAGAAATTATGGTAAGGAAGAGGATTGGGAAACCCTCGGACCCTTCCTTCCCGGGGTGCCTACCATCATAATTGGAGGCGGAACTGAGGAAAGTAGTACTGTCACCCGTCTGGTACTCAAGGCTCTTGCCAATGACAAGTGTAATCTTGTACTCCTTGCCAAGATTAATTTCGTGGACTTTTTGATGTTATCACACAAGTAAGATAAGTTACAACAACAACAACAAAAACGAATGTAAGGAGGGTGTAAAAGAAAGCAATAATTGAACAGAAGGCACTTCTTGTGCTTTCAGAACTGGCCAGTATTTATGGCGTAACTCAAAAGTAATGAATTCAAATTAAAATTAAATTAGATCTTAAGATTGCCAAAGGCTCCACAGAAATGAATAACGTGCAAGTTGGCACAAACCTATACCGGCGTGACATGCACTATTGACAAGAATAAAGCAACGCCAAAGACAGACTGCTGTTGCAAACTTTCGAATAGTAATGTGGCCTTCAGCAAACAGAACAAGCTCTGATTAAAGAATCTAAACCTTCCCTTTAAATAATATCTCTTGCGACCTCACTTGAATAGGCGCGAACTAAAATTAGCATTCTGACAAGAAAACGAAAGGAAGAATGACAGTAAAGATACTGAACATAAAATAACTGCTTACATAAAATACACTACCCGACACTGAAAATACAACACCAAGAAGCTATAAAACTCTGCAAACAGAGAGAGACAGTAACTAACAATAAGTGATCTCTATTTCGAAATGATAATCATAATACAGAGCGACAACAGCGTCGGCTCAGTAGGTTGTAAAACCACCTTTGATGGCGATACACGAAGCAGCAACTCTAGGTACAGAGTCACTGGAACTACGGATGGTGTTCTGAGGAACGGCTCTCCATTCCCTGTCAAGCATTTGCCACAGTTTATCTTCTGAACGCTGCAATGGCAGGCTCTGCAAATGGTGTCCAATCACATGCAAAATGTGCTCGATTCATGAGAGATCAGGAGGGAATGGTGTGCGGAAAAGCATCTGTACACCTTGCAAAACACGTCGGCTGATGCGAGCGTGTGTGGTCGGGCGTTATCCTGCTGATAAAGAGCACTGGACACTACCTAAAGGTAGGGGAGTGTCACCGGCCGCAGCCTATCATCCACGTATGATTGGGCCGTCATAGTGCCCTGAATACGAACTAGAGGTGACCTGGAATCGTATGCAATTTCGCCCCAAACCATGAAGCGGCGTTGTTGCGCGGTGAGACGTTCCACAGTTGTTGCCGGAAGAGACCTGTTTCCAACGCCCCACTCGTATCTGCGACTATCACTGGAGAAACAGAAGTGTGACTCTTCTGAGAACTCGACCGTGTGGCATTCCGTTGTCCGCATAGTTCGATTAACGATAACGTTCGAGTAATAAGGATTTCACGAAAATAAACATTAACAAAGCCATATACAGCCCACACTCAACCTAAATTGAAGCAATGGATCTCAATAATGAAGAAAGCAAACACGTTAAAAGTTTACAGCCGCAAGGCAGCATTGTGATTTATAACAGTGAGTGATGACTATGTATAATGCTGTCAAACTTAAAGATGAGAAAGATCCTTCATTGTTTAATGGCTCATTGGCAGTTGTCAATAAAATATCTTCGGTCATTATGTCAAAAAAAAAAGTTTAGAAAAATCTTTCACTTTCTTACGTTCGTAATAGTATCTGAAACTTCCAGTATTTCTTGGAAAACGAAAATATTAAGTACATCAACGGCAATCATTTTCTCTAAGCGATCACCTTTATGAGAATGTAAACTTACTAGAAACTGCAGGTGTAGTCGTTTTCGAGAAGTTTCAGTGTATTATTTCTAGGAATAGAAGAAATAAGTACATAAGAGACTGACAAAATTTAAAATGTCGCTATCTTTTTCGATTTGGTACTTTTAAATAAAACGGGTTGATGAATATGTTATTTTATTGAATTAATTGCAATAAAAGTTCTTTGACTGATTATCGTTCTTTAATTAGAAAATACTTATATTTCAAGATGACTGAACGTTTACACGTGCCAGCCGCTGAACCCGCTTGTGCTTCAAAAAGTGGAATCAGCCATCGTATCGAAGAGCAACGTGAACCATGATTCGTGATGATGCATGGAAGGCTTTTGGTAAGTTACATATTGATTATAAGACACATTGCGCCTGCAGGGCCGTTCTTAGCGGGGGTGCAGCTCGTAAAAGTACGCGGGCGGCCGGAATCTCGCGATACCACGCCTAAATAATTTAAATTCATTAAATTCATTTTAAGTACTTATCATATGTAAGTACTTTTTATACAATTTGTCATATGTAAGTACTTAGTCGGTATGAAATAAAAATTTTATTAATCACTGAGCTTTTTTTTAATTTGTGGGGCAGCAATTTTAGGAAAGTACGCGGCAGCCAACGACCTAGGAACGAAAGGATAGTAAGTCTGTAAAATTTCCGTGAAGTCTGTGATCTTGTGATCTTCAATCTACGACTAATATCGACTTCTATGAGTCTTGATTAGTAAATCAAACTGATTGCCATAGGCCAATAGCGGTAGTAATTAAGAAATGATGCCCTCTGGCATCAACACCCGGAGGCGAGAAGGGTAAGCATAATCAGATTAACAATATTAAACTGGCATTGTTACATCAATGGCATTTGAACTTGAACTCAGGCAATAATCTTTAGAGTTGCAGGAAGCAGGAAATCATTCTGTTAATGCATGGCATACTACGGTAAGAAACCCTATTGAATTTTGCTACGCAAAAGAAATCTCAATCCTGTGGCGCCATCTGTTGCGCCGAATCAGACTGATTCTAATTGCCATGCTATTGTAGCGCGAAGGAATATGCAATTGAAGACGCTATAAAGCTTCTCAAAGCTGAAATCGATCATTAGAAAAATATAACTAGAATCAGCAATCTTAGAAATATAATTAACATTAAAGTATTCTTGAAATAAGTATCGGAATTTGATAAAGAAAAATTTTGTTCTGCTTTGCAGGAAGACCTAACAATTTTGAATCCCTCAATTTCAAAGCAAAAATATCCTACTTATTTAAATACCTTACTTAAAAATATGCCAAATAGCTTTAGTAGTGATGAACTTCTAAAAAAAATTGAAGATCAGAACCTTGAAATTATTTTGCCTGGGAAAGACGTTAAAGTCCGTTTTAATTTGAAAAAGTTCCAATATGAGTGAAGTGCAGTTATCAAAGTGCATCTTGCTGTGCATAAACACGTAGAGTTCCCGTTTAATTTTCTAACCAGTTATTTTATGTTAATTTACTTTCGAATCGCTTTTATTTCCATTTTCCTGCCAGTCCTAGCTCGCGTAATATTCAAATGAGGTAGAAAGAAGAGACTATTGCACCTACTTGAAAGCCACGCTGCTAATTTGATTCTCTTGCGAATAGCATTTTACGGCGTTGAGTTATTCTCGCCATTAGGTTTAATACGTCGACCTTGCTGGTCATTTCCGCTTAAGCAATTCATGAATTCGGTAAATTAAACCACATGCAAACTGAGCCAAGTAAAGTATACCTTTAAGTAAACTGTGCAGTAAGTTAGGCCTTTAGTACACTGTGCAGTTTCACAGCTCCCTGTTAGATTTCTTCTTGTTTATTACAATACATCCCTGCAAACCGTAAGTAACACACCGAACGTTAAGCAACAGAATAATTTGCATATTAAATGGATAATTATGCTGGTACTGATTTTAGGAAAGAAAGGAAATGGATTACATTTGAAGAAAAATGTTAAATTATTTGACATGTACATTTTTGGAACATTTTATTCGTAAATATTTCCATTTTTTTCCATTTTCCGACATCAGAAATGTGTACATCTGCAACGCTTTGTAAGCAATGAATAAAAATATTCATGTAAATGTTAATAGACAGTTCTTATAAATAGACGGAATGATCTAAACTTATCACACGAATGAATAAAATGCAACACATTAGATGTATTTTTTTTTTTTTTAATTACAATTTTCTACTTCAGCTTTTTTTTTCTCTAACTATCTTTGAAGTAAGATTGCAGCAAATAATGCTAAACCTCATAATATTTATTAAGCTACTGAATATATTAACGTAGGACTTCTGAAAAACAGGTACTGAATATTCTAACAGCTTTAAATACAGGGTGTTTATAAAGTCCCGGATCCATTTTGATGTTTAATAACTCATAAAATAATGAAAATATAAACAAACTCATGGCATTTATTGATGGAATTACTTATATATTTTCCTTTTCAGGTTTGAATACCTTTACTTTTGTAAATATCGTCTGCGCGTGTGGCTAATTTCAGATAATTTCATTTTACTGTACTAAATATCGTTTGCTTAATTGCATTTTTCTCTCTTTTGTTTTTGGCAACTATTGCAATGTTATGGTTACTTTTGATGTGTTTGTTCTAGTACTTTTGTATGTGGTGTTTTATTCGACCGGATATTAAGGAGAATGCATACACCACAAGAGAAAGCACAGATTTTATGGTGGTTCATAGAAACGAAATCCATAATGCAAACACAAAGAAATTACAGAAGAATTTACCAAAAAGATCCTCCATCCAAAAGCAGCATCTTGCAGTGGAAAAAGAATTATCTAGAAACTAGAAGTATCGCAGATAAGAAACGTTCCTTGGCCATCCAGATCACCTGATATAACGCCGCTGGACTTTTTCCTTTGGGGATTTGTAAAGGACAGCGTTTACAGGAGGAGAGTGTCGAACATTGATGACCTAAAATCCAGAATTACAACCGCAATAGCCTCTGTGGATGCCGACTTGCTTGCCGGTACCTGGCGTGTAATCGAATATCGACTTGATATTATCCGTGCGACGGAGGCACACATGGAATTTCGTTGACAAGGGTCATGAAACTTTTTGAGTCTATCTAACCATTTATGTTATTAATTTTAATCTAGCTTTATTATTTTATGAGTTATTAAACATAAAAATGGGTCCGGGACTTTATAAACACCCTGTATTTTTGTTAAACGCTTGCACAATTTAAATAGATGAAAAATAATATCTATCTTAATGGCAATGTTTGAAACGCAGGCTCGAAAGCCGTATGCGGTTCTCGCACGAAGAAAGTATTTATTTTATTTTCCAAAAGTTAGAATACGTTTTCTCCTCTTGCTTGCATGTCACCATTTTGAGTGTTAAATAAAGTTATTGCTGAGTTCCATCAATGGAGTTTGCTTCAATTGCGAAAGAAGTAGCACAATCTTAATTACTTTTGGAGGCACCGAATGAGATCGAATAACCGTGCGTATTGTTATTTTATTCGTTCATCACTGAACGTAATATTAGTGATACCAGATTATTACTTCCTGTTAATATTGAACTGCCTTATTTTATAAGTTCATCACTGAACGTAATATTAGTGATATGAGGTTATTACTTCCTGTTAATATTGAATTGCCTTATTTTATTACCGTAGTGGATATTAATAAATATTCATTTTAGTTGTCCAACAGTAGACATATATAACGTATCCATCGCTCTATGTTGTTATTTTTATTTCGGTAGCAATTAATGAGGGAGCGAGTATGAATTTCATATAATTAAAATATCTCATTTTTGAGGTTTGTGTATTTCAGAGCGTGCATTTAATTCTGTGATTCCTGAGTGTATTAATTAATTAAAGTAATTAAATTGAGCTATTTTGAGGAAGCATAAAGAACAGAGTGTTCATTAATTTTAAAAACAAAAATAATGTCCTATTTAGGAAGAGCTCATAAGGAAGATTTACAAAATCTCGCGGCTGAACTGGGAGTTCATGTGACTGCAGATTTGGAAAAAAATCGATTTAAAACAGAAAATTGTTGAAGGCAGAGATTATGATGAAGCATTCTTCAAAGGAGTCTTAGACACAATAATACAAGAACGAAAAGAAAGGGAGGAAAGAGAAGAACGTAGGAGGTAGGAAGAAGCAAAAGAGCGGAGAAGGAAAGAAAAGTATGATTTAGAGAGATTAAGACTTGAAGTAGACACATAGTCTCAAACTACCGGACAGGTCCGGCCGAAAACGGAGCTGAGTCACCTTATTCGAAGACAAGAAAGAAGATATCAGTCTATATTTGCTACTGTTTGAAAGGTAAGCAGAATGAGCTCAATTTGATAAAGAAGAATTTGTACCTTATTTATGAAGCCTACTTTGTTACGAAGTAACACAGTTAATAGCTAGAGAACCCTCCGATAAAGCTAAAGACTATGAACACGTGAAGAATTTATTGTTAAGACGATATAAGTTAAGCCCGGAAAAGTTCAGCTAGAAATTCAGAAAATATCAAAAGAGTAGAGAATCACCATAGACGGATTTGAATTATGAAATAGAAAATTATTGCAAAGAATGATTGATTGGCTTAGGAGTTGAGACTTTTGATCAGTTGCTAAGACCAACTTAAACGTTGAGTCCCTCCTGAAATGAGAGATCATTTTCTTGACGAGTGGGTAGAGATGATTTCATCCAAGATATTAGATAAAAACTTGATGCCTATGAGAACGTCCGCGGAAACTTTCAAAAAAGACCTATGGTAGAACGGTAGAAAGAAATTTACAATGTACAAACTCAAAGTAAAGCGAGTCCAAATAATAAAAATAAAACTGAAAATAAATGGTCACCAAGATTTCATTCGCAAAGCTGGTTCCATCGACCTAGAAGTCCACGTCCGGATGATAAATATGAAGAACGAAAGACGCCACAATGTTATCAGTGTGGATCCTATCAACATTTAAGACCTCAATGTCCAAAACGTAAGAATAGTACTGAATCTCCTGCTAATCTGAACAGAATTAGTGCAGAATCAGAGGTTAAATTTCTATTACCTTATACTGGTATGGGATACGTAGATGGTTATAAAATTCCTTTGTTAAGAGATTCAGGTGCTAGTATTGATATAGAGTGTCGCAAATACATCATGCCGGAAATGCTGACAGGTGAAAAGGTGTGGGTGCAAGAGCCATTAGATTTGAACCCAACTTGTTTACTATTGGCTGAGGTCGAACTAAATTGAGATCTCGGGGGAGTAATAACGAAGGCTGCCGTTATTAGGAATGAACTCGACAAAGGAATGTATTTATTAGGCAATCGAATTTTTGCGCTGTTGAATGAACCAAAGAAACGAACTTGATAGTCATCCTCACCAAGTTAATGCCGTCTCTACTACAGCTCAAAGGAAAAGAGAAATAGCTGAACGCGATGAAAAGAAGACGTTAGGCCCGATGAAAGAAGAAAATAAAACAGCCAGAGATGTATTTGAAGAAGCTGGAATTAAATAAGGAAGATGAAGCTCTCAAGAAATTAGTAAACATTGACTCAAAAGAAGTTGCACGACTTCAGTATACTGATAAGGAAATATCTAAAATCATCCAAGAAGATAAGGAAGGTACATGCAAAAATGAGAACTATAGTCTGACAGGAAAAGACCTTTTAATTATAAAAACGACAGATAAAATGAGCTTTGAAAAACAGCTTGTAGGTATACCTAAAAAACTCAAGTCGTCAATTATAAAGATGTTTCACGAAGGAACTTCTGGTCATTTGGGTATCAAAAAGACCAAAGGCCGGCTAGCTAGCCATTTTTATTCGACCAGGTGTTACAAAGAAACCGAAGATTTTGTAAAATTCTGTGATGCTTGTCAGCGCACTGTGAAGGGAAATGACAAAACGAAGGCTCCAATGTCGTTAGTACCAGTCATTTCCGAAAAGTTCACTAAAATAAATCTTTATACTGTTGGTCTGCTACCTACTTCAAGGACTGAAAAAAAATATTATTACAGATCTGTGTATGTCCCCAGTTATCAAGATGCTGTTGAGGTGATATTTCTTTGCCTTCTCTTAAAGTAAATATGAAAGCCAAGTTCATAAACTTTCGAATTTTGACGAACTTTTCCCATCGGAAAAAGTCTCTCTGTTGGAGAAGAGGTTGTACCAGCTTTAAATATTTTTGTTAAATGTTTGTACAATTTAAATAGATGAAGAATAATATATATCTTAATGGAAATATTTGAAACGCAGGCTCGAGAGCCGCATGTGATTCTCGAACGAAGAAAGTATTTTATTTTTCAAAAGTTTGAATACGTTTTCTCATCTTGCTTGCATGTCGCCATTTTGAGTGTTAAATAAAGTTATTGCTGTTCCATCTGCTTCAATTGCGAAAAAAGTAGCACAATATCAATTTTCGATGATCAAAATTTAAACGCATATTTAGAACTTCGCAGAATATTGCCATCTCTAATTTCCACGTACTAGATGCGAACAGACATGTAGCATGACACATGACAGAATACTGCCGTCTCTAATTCAGACGTTCTTCAAGGAAAAACTGCACTTCGCTTTATGAGCCTTTACTTAAAAAATATTCATTTAACAGCATTTTTAAAAATAGCATTTCAATTCAGCATGAATTCAAATACTTCCCTCAAACAGAAAACATATGGAAAGAATACCAAAAAAAAGTACTTACCTTTCATCCGGCACGGGAGCCAGCCATGCTCCTTGAAAATCAAAAAAAGATGGAATATTTTCCTCAGAATGATAAGGAAATAAGATTTCTTTGTAATTTAATTCTTTTTTTCTGTTTAACCAATTTATAGTTTGCCACCATTTAGGTATGGTAGTTACAGGGGAACAAATTCGTTTAACATTGTTCAGTTCCGTTTTGGGCAACATCTTCAGTTTCTTCTTCGCATGTTTCATAAATATTGGATAAATTGGACCCTTGAAAAAGTAGCTACAATTATTTTTATCAAACCCATAGATATCAAAACCATAAATGTCATATCCATGAAAATCAAAACCAGTTAAACGAAATCCGAGCTCATTATAGTTTTCATAGACATTACTCTTAAATGGAGCATAAGAATCATACGGAGATTCGTTAAAGCAAAATCCTTTACTATTGCAACCATTTCTGTCGAACCCATACCGATTGAAACCTTTACGGTCAAATCCATGAACATCAAACCCATCTCGATTGAATGAATCCCTATGAAATCCATTTCTAGTCCAACCCATGCGGTCATGACCAGAAGAATCATAACCTTTACTATCATAACCGTCAATATCTGTTAATTTTGATTTGATCTCGTATGTGAAATGATGTCCTGTCTTTAGAGAAGTTCCGTAAACACAAGGTGCTCCTTCAGTAATGAAGTGATACGTGACACATAACTGAGTGTCACTCATAAAAGTGTCATCAGGAAGAACAGCGAAAGGAATTAATGGACGGTACCTATATTTCAGTGGAAACTTCCGTACATTATCTGGATTCTCCGATATCCAGTCATACCAAAGTTTATCAATAAAAGCGTAGTGAGAAAGGAAAATTGGATCATAAGCTGCGTCTAGTGTCGCCATATGTCCTCCGATAAATAAATGAAACAATCCACTTAAAGTATCCAGTGCAGCACTAAACTCATCAAAGGACTGAATCCTGGTGATGTTTTCTAATTCCACAGCATTAGGTAAGTGAACTGAAGTATTGAACTCTCGCCTTAGACAATCATCCCAGTAGAGACTATAATGATTTTTAAATGGATGATTTCTCACACAGTTGCCTCTAATTTTATCACCGTTTCCACCAAAATAATTCGCCTGCCATACTACAGATGTTTCTAGAGAGCCAACATCCATTGTCCAATCAAAATATGGTATAGTTACAGAACAGTCAATTTCTTGTAACTTCATTTCAACTAAACGTAGAAAATATCGATGCCAAGGCAAGAACATAGGTCCTCCACGTGAATGAGGTACATGTTGATGATACAAATGGGTTAAGTTCTGCCATGTTAAAGGCGATTTTTGTAATGCAAGAGTTTTTATCGCCTTTTGATAACGCTGCATTTCTTCAGGTGTCATATCCCTAATTTCTTTTCTCATACTTATCGATGTACACGGGCAACTGATATGACCAGATAAGGTGCACTCACAGGTTCCACAGCCAAGGGGAAATTTAGATCTTAATGGATAATTATTGTTTATGAAACTGCAACCACATTTCGTTTCACATTCGACTTCCTCACACTTTTTACCTGGAGTAAATGCTATTACTTCGTTTTGTAAATAAGAAAACTGCTTTTCTATTTTTTGACATTCCCTCAAATTCATTGCTCGGCAATTAAATGACCATCCGACACTAAGGCCATTAGAATCCCAACCAGCTTTTGAATATCCGTAGCAATTAAAGCCAGCTCTATTATAGCCATCAGAATCATAACCATCTCTATCGAAATCGATAATTCCATCATGATCTCCGAAAGCGTCAAAACCTGGAAAAGAAAAGAGTCATTCGAAAAAAAAATTAAGTTATTCTTTGAAACATTTTACTTTTTCGAAAGAATTTCAAATTCACAAACTTAAACATTTTATTGCTGAATTCTGCTATTGTAAATATTGCTTAAAATATAATATACATAAAATATTTAAAATTTTAAAAAGTGCTATATTGAAGTAACTAAACCCTCTCTGGAATTCTATGTAATTTAAAGAATTATTTGCTTTGCAAAATTTAAATACTATAACATAAAAGACGAAGGTTGAAGAAAAACTGGCAAACTTGAGATATACATTAGGAAAATATTTGGTAAAAGAATTATATTAATGGGAAGATAGTGAACTAAAAACACCAGAGCGGATATACAGAGCCCGCCAAAAAGTGTATACACACTTGAACAAATGCCATCTGTGTTCAGGTTTAAAAATTGGATGGAATAATGCTGCAGTGTGTGTAGTATGGTTTGCTTTCAACAGATTTCGTTACTTACACGACTGTAAAAATGAAACATTGGCTCAGTGTTCAAAATAGCCAGCGCACTGTTGCCATGTGGGAAGCGTAAGAGCATTTAAAAGTGGTATTTTTAAGTCTCCGAATATTACTGAAGTACGACATAAATGGAGGCCCAAGTTTGCAACAGAACTTCCATTGCGAATGACAATTATGCGTCTTTGTTACAAACCCGAAACTCGTGGTATCGTTTGTGATACCACGAGTCCTGCCTCAACAGTTATGGTATCGGGAAAACTCATACACTCGCCAGATAAATCTGCCATTGAATGTGCATCCTGAGACAAAGATCAGCAAAATAGGTAAGGATAACCTGGGTAAGAATTTGCAAGGACATAGAATAGGACGAAGAAATGCACTTGAATTCCTATTGCATGCATCCAATTTAACACTTTTAACCTTGTGGAGAACGATAAAAGCTGTCGAGTATTTCAGAAAACCAGATACACTGGCGGAGAATCTTACTGAACAAATTAAAACTATACGCACAACAATCGCAAATCGGTAAGGCCTTTGATCGGCATTGCTCGAGCTACTATTCACCACTGTAATACGTATCTGGCCGCTAACGGTTACCACTTTGCTAATGTTCTATAACTGTAGAGGTTAATGTAACTTGTATTCATCACGCGGTGGATGAATAAATTTAGTCATAAAGCACATTACGAAATTTTTGTTAAAATGTATATACAATTTTTGGTTAGACTTTGTAATGTAAGTAACTCTGTATATGACAGTGAATCAGGCTATAAAACCTTCATACGAATATACTGATTCGGAAATTAATTCATTAATATTGTATTTATACGTTAAAAACAGTAGTACACTTAGATTTCATCATGTAGAAATTGTGTCATATTTCTTCGTTCCGACAGCCAAAATCGATTTTCTCTAGTTATATATATTCACAAACACACACACACACACATACATATATATACGCTGGTTATATATGCCGGTTGTAATGATACAAATACCGAAATAGGCATACCCTAATTATAATTGCTGGTTGCAATATCGACTCAATAATTCTGAATCATTTGCAATACTGAACTGTGATAATTTTGTCTCATAAATTTTCTCCACCTTCATCCCCGATTCAAGATGTATACTACGTCTCTAGTACACATGCTAGCATCATTTTCTACGCTTAAGGTATGCAGAAAACCGTCGAAAACTTCGTAGACACGATATGCTCTACTGCAACAAAAGTTTTCTGAGATTTTTAATTATGCTCACATCGTAGCTCATATCAGTTTAACAGAAATCTTTTTTAGTGTTCATTATTCCCATAAAAACATAAACATTCCACCTTTCATATCATTCGTTAAGAGATAAAGGTATGAATTTTACGTTTGAGTGAATGAGACGATGAAAATAATATGGAAGCGATGACTACCTCATACAGCCGTTGAGGTGCTAAGTTAAATGTGAACAGCAGAGGGAAAAATGGAAAATTTCGTTCTAACATCCGATGTGTTCAGGTTATCGTTCTTTTTCTATCGAACATTTTCCCAGCTGACACCCCTGATAAATGGGCCATATAAAATATCTAATTCACTTGCATATGATTTATGTCGATACGTAATAAGACCATGAGAGTAAACAAACATGTATACACTGTATAAACTGATCTACGATATAAGATGAATAAGTGTGACCCGTGCAGAGAGACTTCCTTAAATTTGTTTTGTATGTCTTCTACTGTACACTCAGGAAATCAGACCTCATACAGCCGTTGAGGTGCTAAGTTAAATGTGAACAGCAGAGGGAAAAATGGAAAATTTCGTTCTAACATCCGATGTGTTCAGGTTATCGTTCTTTTTCTATCGCATATTTTCCCAGCTGACACCCCTGATAAATGGGCCTAAGTGATTTTGGCAGAAAGCCATATACAGAACCATACTATGCGTGGTCGCAGAATACAAATATTTTTTTTTTTTAAATCTGAAAGATTTCAGATATTAACGTAGCCCAAAAGAGGATGTTAAGGTTTTTTACGCTCTCGCTGAGCTCGCAGTCTACCCAATCTGCTGTTGCACTCACTCCTGCTATCTAAACCCCACCTTTTTTTTTAAAGCTTTATTATTATGCATCGTTTTCTTAGCATTTACGCTACATTCAATTCAACAGCAAAATCACAAAGAAATTTAAAAGCAGCATAGAAGCATATGTGCAGAATTCTCGACTTTTCGATAAAGTGTTTTAAGTATTGGCATACAGTTTTGTATTTTTCTCAGTCATATCAATGTTCAGTCTTCTTAGTGCGATGGCTAACAAAAAAAATTTTGTCTTTTTATTATTAACTTTTTATGTGTTAACTTTACTTATTTAATTTCAATTTCTTCTCACGTATGCCACATAAAATTCAATTCAGCAGCAAAATCACAAAATGCTTAAAAACTGTATATCTTCAGAATTTTCGATGGAACAGTCTCGCGCGTTAGAGATAAAAGTGTTTTATTCTATGCAATGTTGCACTGCTCGATTTCAAATCGTTAAGTCTGTTAATCAAAAATTCGTTAAAGTTTTACAAAATATGAAATTAATAAAACAAATTCAATTATCAAAATTTGGGCTTTTAGATGCACATATTCGAATGGAGGACTACGTTATTCAAAATTTGATGACTCTAGGAACCTTCTTTTTCCACAATGCCAGGATCATTCATACATACATATACATACGCACATACATACATGCAGATTCTTTATTATTTAATTTCTTCAGATATAATACAGAGCGATAATGTTTGGTTTCACAATTTGAAAAATGATGCACCGTTTATAGTAAATGACGCAAAATCTTATTTCGTGACTAATAGACCCTTTTGGCCTAATAAAGAAATATAAAAATAAAACAAACATGTACCTAAGACTCCTGCAAAATATTACCAAACCTGAATTGTGCTGATAAAGAAATGTCAAGTGCCTGCTTCTGGTTTTCTCTGGTGACTTCCAGGAGTTACAACCATAAAGGTAATGAATATGAAATAATTAAAGCAAATCAAAGATCATTTTACCTGTTAGATTAAATTTAGTAACGTGGTGATATCCTTTAGAATTATATCCCTGTGTGTCCAATCCCTCAGCATTATAGCCTTCTTTGTTATATCCTGAAAAAAGAGAATTTTTACTACGACAATCAGATGCATGAAGGTCAACTATCGCTGAAAATTGTGATAGATATTACCTTGAAAATCAAATCCATTAAACCGAAAAATAGCTTTCTCACCACCAAAACCAGTTTTAGAAGTACGCCTCTCATTGTTCTTTGAAATGCCTTCTGCATTAAAGCCATATCTAGAAAATAAGTAAAAATAAGTATGAATTTTAGCTGATAATGCAAATTCATTCGACAGTTGCGAGAATAACATAGACAACAGAAATGTTTTTGCTGAAGTACGATAATAAGATACGAAGCATGAGCATAGCTTCTATTTTGTTTCTATTACACCCAGCTTGAGTAGTTGAAGATTTTAATTTAAGGAACCGTTTATCTCTGTTTCCTAACGTTTTCAGAGACAGTGTAGTTAACATAAGTACTATAGCACTCTTTCTGGGCTCTCCGTTGGTATAGAAATCCATATTTTTATTCTTGATAGAGTATATAAGGGATGGAGATAAGGTAGATGGTGTAGATAAGGGCCTCAGATGCTAGGACTTAAAGGTATATGAATGTGTTAAGATAGCCTTGTCCACAGGTCTTTTTTATTCATTTTATCCCATTTAGGTACAAAATCTTAGCATGTGTGTGCATAAATAAAAAACAGTAATATTTACCCAATATAGATCAATCCTAGATACATGAATTTAAAACATTAACTTATAGTAATTTGAATGAGAAATTATGTCATAAAAAATTACAGTTTGCTTTCGATTATTTATCAAATAAAGGATTTTTGAATAAATTCTTTTGGATTTTCTCCCCCCCCCCTTTTTTTCGTTATTTAGCAGCTAAAACGTTTCCAAATAAACTATATTACTTTTTATCATTTTTTATTATTATTTATAAAGTTCTATTTTTCCACAATTCTGGCTTTACTACCGTCACTTCAATTAGTTATCCATATTACGAATCATGGAATGACGATAACTGTTTTGAAATCACTTTCCGCTACAAACCACTTCTTTTTAAAAGCATTTATTAATGACTTCTACGCTTCTAAAAACCTTAAGAAGCAATTCAATAAAAAAAATGTTTTAGTTTATCTACAAACCGACTTTCAATAGCGCGTTTATAACAGTCGTAAAATACATAGAAATAAATCTAACTGGCAAAGACCGGAATAGGAAAAAAGTAGTGTGCCAGGGAAATTTTCAACCAATCAGAAGGCTTCTCATAGGGGCAACATTTTTTTTTTTTTTTCTTGTTTCCATGTTCTTTATCTAAAGATAAGAATATCTTATTGGCCTCACCCTCAGGGCGACTGTTTAGCATACTTATTCTCATTTTAAAACTACAACATATAGGTTAATTTCAGAAAAAGTACTTCTTTATTAATATTTGCTTTAACACTTTACTGTAAATATTCAAGATTATCAGACAGATTTTTGATAACTCAGCTTAATTTCAGTTTGTCTAGTGTCACAGATTTAATTTATTTTTTCCCCTAGCTTTATAATGCCTCAAAATTTTTAGATGAAACTTCCAAGTAAACTTTTTTAGTACATTGTTTCAAAAATTATATTTTGTTTAGTTACAAATGAAAACATATTTACCTCTAAAAATAAAAACTTTCTAAATCTTCAGTCTTCAAAAAGTTTTGTGAAAGTGTAACAGAAAGTATTCAATTTCGCGTTATAATTCCTGAATTTAAGATTGCAGAAATTGCGGCAAAATAAGTGAATTAAAGGAACAAAAAAAACTTTCCATGCTCTAAACTTATGCTTTTATTTAAGAATTTAATTTAGTTGTTTTTAGTAAAAAACTTAAAAGATTTTTAAAAAAAGAATAAAGAGAAAGAAAGAAAAGCAAACATACTTAAATCCAGCCAGAAATTTAAGACGCAGGTAATATTTATTTAGGTTGCAAATATTTTAACACTCTTTTTTTAAACTTCGAACTATTAACATGTATATTCCTTTCGGGATATGTTGGTATTCATATGTTATCAACCATGAATATTCATTTGCGCTGTTTTCACTTGTACTCAATTGCTAGGTTAGTTTTCACAATATTTTGCTTATGTTAAATAAGACAGATATGTGTTGCCTATGATACATGTGTAGAAATCAGAAGTGGATTTTTCTGAAACTCAACCACTTCATAAGCCTGTTAATGAGATTTTCTTGAAACTACGGCTTTGCAGATTTAGGATTTGGGTGTGGTTCCTAACATTATTTCTGCAGCTTTAAAATAAATTGAATTGTTTTCATTCATAGCTTGTGGATGTCAAAACTCTATAAACATAAAACAGTTGGTCTGTAACAAATTGTAGACTGCATAAAAGGTGAATAGCAAAGATAAATATAGTCAAAAATTAAGCTCAAATGTTCAGATGACACCATTCTAGTACATTAACAGCGGTTATTACATAAAATGATTTATTCACATTTAAGAAACGCATTACGTATCATAAAGACTGAAATAATTAACTGGACGGTGGACTTTAAAATAACTAAAAATGAGCCAAAATATTGAATTTGTTTTTTACTCTCGTAATATTCCATATACGTAACTACATCGTATGCAAAAAACAGAGTTTAAATATTCTAATTTTTTAAAGAAGCCACAAACATTTAAAATGTGTAAACAACGTAAACTTCGCCCTTTAAATTTTTTGAGAAAATGTAAAAAAATGTATTTCAACTGGTATTTACTGATGTTATTATTTATATATTTGCTCAAAAGAAGTGTTTATTTCTAAAAAAAAGCTAGAAATGTCAGTTTTGACAACTATGAATTTAACTTTGGTTATGTAAATGCTATATACGAAAAACAAGAGGAAACACTCTCGTTTCCCCTACTCGTTGCAAAAAAGCGTGATCAAGATCGCTTGAACCAAAGAAAAAAGAGAAGTTTAGCTGCTTGGAAAAAAACAGAAATAGTAAAAAATATTGTTAAGTATTAAAAGATAATGTAAATATAACAAATGAAGGTAAGACATGTGATGCGGGTGAATCTTAAAAGTTTCATTGGATATAACGCATGTCTAAATAATTAAATAATACAAAAATGTTAAGTAGTGTTTAGAAATTCATATTTAAAGCTAATTTGCTGTTTTCACGATCAGGGATTAAGGGTAAGTTTGAAGAAAAATTTTTAATTCGGTTTTCTCAAAATAAATTTTTTCACAGTTCCTATGCTTTGAAAATGCTCCATGCGACACATTTTTAGTTAAAAATGAATGATATTTGGAAGAAACTATCTTGTTATGTGTTACTGTAAAACTGTGTATGCATTTTTGGAAACGCGGTTATTAGGAAGTTTAAACTTGTGGTTATGTTTAACAAAACCTGACATTTTCCCGAAAACTGGGTATAAATTCACAAAAATCCTTTTTAAAAATTTCTGATCCATCATATTCAATAACAGATACACAAAAACTTTTGCCAAGTCTTTATAACTGACTAAAAGGAAACAATATTGAAAATTAGAGTGCAAGGAGCGTTTTAAATCTTTAATTAAAATAATTAATTATTAGTTTTAAAATTTTTTAATTTAAAATAAATTGAAATTTTTAACAAATATTTTACAAACTGATGTTATAATATGTATATGAATAAAACTTCTTGTTGAAAACACAAAAGCTTAAAAAAATAATTTTTAAAGTCCACCGTCCCCTTAATTATTCAGTTATTCAGCGCATTCTATAGAGTAGCGGTTCTGAACTAGTTTTTTCTTTCGCATACCCCATAATGAGACTTAAACATTTCACGTATCCCTTAATAAGACAAACTATGATTACAGAGTACCCCTAACCTAAGAACCTATGACCCCTTAATCCTTCTTAGCTCACTTTATTTACTTTGGAAAAATATCGAGTACTTATGCATGTTCTTGAAGTTATGCAAATTTTCAAGTTTATTTTAAATAAGTTTTCAAATGGTCTCCCAAAACTTTCTCGGTGGAGACGCCGAATCAGAGCTATCTACCACAAGTAGTTTCTTGCCTGCGCAAATATCTGCTTCTTAATGATTTATCTAATTTTATATCAACAACAATTTACAATATCTAACTTTAACAGAAAAAGCTCCACGCTCAAACTGGGTTGCATATGACAGTTTAAAGAGAAGTACATAACTGACTTGATTATTCACTAAATGCTAAAAATACAGTTGCCGTACACGATAATCTGTGATAAGAAGAAGGAAGGGTGTATGATGCATGCGGAATCGACTAATACGACAAGTATCAGTGAGACCAGTTACAACTTATTACATTCCTTTTAAGCTCATTTCAGATAGTAACATTCACATGGAAATTAGTCAAACTGACTTTCTTTCTAATCAATGTCAAATATAAATTTTTTGAATACCTGATTTTTATCAGCATTTATTATAACACTCTGTTATTTTCTGCCATTACTGATAATTTTTCGCGTACCTCTGACTATGCCATCATATACTCCCTGCGGGTCGCGTACCACAGGTTGAGAACCGCTGCTATAGAAGCAAAATCCATACTCTATCATTATCGATACTATGATGGCTGTGTTCATTACTGTCGATAAGGTAAAGTATGGAAAAATCTGACTACTTTACCAATAAAATCAGTGACACCTACAACGGTAAAAAAATTAACTAACATTCTCCTCCGCTAAAACTCATCCCAGTTTTTTCAATTTATAT
Source organism: Stegodyphus mimosarum (assembly GCA_000611955.2). NCBI lineage: Eukaryota > Metazoa > Arthropoda > Arachnida > Araneae > Eresidae > Stegodyphus > Stegodyphus mimosarum. Next base: position 367,754 of record KK121995.1, read on the forward strand.
TCGAGTAAATCACATTTTATTATGCCGATTTTTAGTCCAAAGGGGTGTAGTCCCGAAGGACTATTACTTTCGTTTGGGCGTTTTGCGTCATTTCACAAAAATGTCCGATTCACTTTTCAATTTAGTGCTTATGTTTCTTTGTTGGTAATTGAAGTTGCATTGGGTTGGCTATTAGAATTTTTGGAATTGTACTGTGTTGGTTATTGGGTCTGTACTGGATGGATTAATGGAATTGTATTGGCTTGACTATTGGAATTATATCGGGTTGGTTTTTGTGTTCGTATTGGATTTAGTTAAATGTTTGTTTCGTTCGGCAAGTTATTATATTATTAAGCAAGATCCCTTTGGACGTAATCTAAAATCTGAATCCTTTCAGATTTTTTTTTTCTTTTTTTCGATTATAATTAAATTTGAAATCTTTAAGGACTGTCGAACCTTCCTGTATGACTCAAAAAGTTGGATTTGCAAACGACATAGTTGTGACTTCAGGTCATATACAGAAAATCACTATACATATGGTCATATTCTGTGAAATATAAATACGTCCAAAATTAAGGGAGTATCAGTTCTCAAGACGAAATTATCAAAAGCTAGATGCTGACTTCAATGCAAGGTATTTTCCATTCCTTCTTTCATTGAGTAAGTGCCATGAAGTGTTTTTGACCCGTTTGACCTTTCTTACTTAATAATACACAGCAGAGGCACAGAATCAGACAAGCTGGAACGGAAGAGACGAACTGAAGAAGCTGTTAATCATTCATTGTTCAAAATGATAAAATTATCATTTTTCATCACAGATTGTTAATTACCAATTGCCTCAGTATATATTTTTAGCTATACTAGTCTGCCTATTAATTTGAAATAGCCTGTTTAATATTGACTGTTTATTATTTACCGTATCCTAGATTCGGTAATTCGCCTAACCCAGCCATAGATTTTTTAAATAAGATCATTAAACTGTAGAATTTTATAAGCTCAACCGTAACCTATCAGTCCTGACTGAGTCTCGCGCCTAATCTCAGGGTGGCGTTGTGATCAAGAACAATGGAAGCAGCATCTTAGCAGAGCTGCGAAATTTTTTAATGTTTCTTTTCAGAAAATTTTCATTTCCTTGAAAGAGGTTTTGCAATGTTCTCGTCCTCAGAAATCCTGAAATTTTCTCATTCCATTGAAGTTTTCCTCAAACATACAAAAGATCGTATCTTCCTCGCTGTTCATCGTATACAGTACGACAAATGCGGAATATTCAGATAAGTAGCCTTCTTTTCTCTAAACTAGATCAAATATCTATCATTAAAGTGCCTCTAAATTCATTTATTTATTACGTTCATAAGCATCTGGCATTAAATAATAGTTAGTAATTGCTCGAGTAGTTCTTTTTCTCTTAACTATTCCGTAGAGACGCTATCCTTATTAGTAGTTGGCTATCCTTATCAGTAGTTGTCGACTAGTAGCACTACCCATCGGGTCCCCCTTGAGGAATTTCAAGAGAGGCAAAAAGGAGATCTTGGTCATCGACGAATGTATAAGATTGTGGTTTTGCGACTTCGTTTTTTTTTCCTCAATTCTAAAATGGGAGGCAAAGATTATTCTATATTTCCTTGAATATATCTCTTAGACTTATGAGCGTATGTTAATACAGTGTGCCTCAATTTGTTAAAACTAGTACAAATATAATAAATTAATGTATAAATACAATGCTTAATTTTAAAAAATTATTCAATATTAAAATATAAACAAACTCTGTAATCTATTTACTTTTGCTGATGTGCTCTCGCACTGTGTATGGATTTATGAGATTGTCTGATATTGTTTTGTATAAAACAAATGTAGGACTATGTTGGGAACTGCAATAATTAATGTTACTTTAGATAATATATACTTTTGCCTGTTATTATATCTCCTTTGTCGTTGTATCTCAAGGTGAAGGCAAACATATTGCCTTGTTTCCCCACGTTAAAAGAAAAATTAGTTTCTTGTCGTAGCGAAAGTTAGCTTCTAAACCAGACTTAAACTGTTATACAATTGGACCTCCAAAATTTTTATTTTTTTTATCTATTTTATGGTATTTAAATTTTTCCCCCATCTTATCATCTATTCAGCTTTACCAAACACACTCACTACACACACCTGGAAGACCCTATTTATTGTAAATGAACACAGTTTCCTCCTCTTTTGACTACATTCATGGGCACAAACGTATCTTGGAAAATTTTCTTACTACTTTTCCTTTTCTCTTTATGGGCCCGTTTTTAATTTTTTTTCTCTCCATTATTTTTTTAATTTTTTTTCTCTCCATTATTTTTGGGCTATTTATTTTTAACTTTTTTTTTGTCCCATCTTTTTTTTTTCCATGGTCTTTCGAACTCGTATAAAATATACGAAGTTCCTTTTTACTCTCCCCTGAAATACGAAATTGCCCCCTTTCTATATTACCTTTCCTTCGCACCTTAGCTTGATTTTTCGCCCATCAGTGCAGACTTAGCGGGTGCAAAACAAGACATCTATCTTCTTTGCCTGTCTGTCTGTCTAATCTCAGACTCTAAAGCTTCTGACTTGATATTATTACATAGCCTTGCATTATTTTCAAAATGGATGTTGCTGGGTGATAGAACGGAAATATAAAAATACGTATTTAGTTTGCAGATATAAATATATCTACCAACAGGAATTCTTTACAAAGATTTACCTGTCATAGCCTTCTTCACTGAAACCAGGAACTCTGTTTAGATGAAGAGGTGATCTCCAACAACAAGCCCCAATAATGCAAGAAATACGGCAATCATAGAGAGAGAGGAAGTTATTTGAATTGCCCATACATCCTTGGTAGTAAAATGAGAAGCATTCTTGTTTTTGTAAATCAAAGTACCAACGTTTCTGGGGTTCTCCACAATTCTTAATCACTAATCAAAATAAAATAATATTTTCAATTACACCGGAACGAGTACTTGAGGTATCTTACAATAAAAAAGAAATATAGAATACACTATGTAATATAACAACATGGTAAAATAGTTTTAAACAGAAGTGCACTTACTTTAACGTAATTCTTGAGACTCTACGCTTGAAATCCATTATATTCACTCTAATATTAACAGAAAATTCACCAAAAGCACGTTTTGTCTAATTTTGCAAATTAAATGAATGGCAGATTTCTAAATGCCAGTTATTTTTGTCATACTTTCGCATGAAAAAAAAAACAGCCCTCTAAAATTCTGTTTCCTGAGTGTAATAGACTATTTCCATGAAAGGAATATTTGCAATCTCTGTGAATTTAGTGAAAATTACATTCATAAAAATTACAAGATTAATGTCGCTTAAAATTCCTCCGGTAGTTCTACAGCATAGGACAAAAATTTCTTTATACACAGTCCAGTCACATTAATGTGACCACCACGTACCTTCCATGTCAGAGTTAAATAACCAATCACAGAAGGCAGGTGGCAGCACAGTGCAGTTGAGCGTATATAAAGGGTGTGTGAGGGCTTCGGAAAACATTTCAATCGTTGGCGTAATGCAGAAACGAAGCGATTTATCCGACTTCCAAAAGGGCATGATCATTGGCTTTCGGGCCAAGGGTGGAAGCATTTCCGAAACGGCTGAGTTTGTGAACTGTTCGCGTGCCGCCGTGGTAAAAGTGTACCGTGCATGGCAAAATGGGACTGTCCAAAATCAGCGACGTGGCAAATGTGGTGCACCACGGGCCATAGATGACAGAGGCGAACGACGGTTGCGGAGATGCGTTCGGGCAGATAGACGGGCTACCGTTGAGCAACTGACCACCAAAATGAACCAAGGGGCTACCAAAAGTGTCTCCCAAAGTACTATTCAGCGAACATTGCTGCGTCTGGGCCTCCGAAGCAGACGCCTGGTTCGTGCACCTATGCTGACTGCTGTTCATCGACGGCGAAGGCTAGAATTTGCACGCCAGTACAGCAGCTGGACGTCCACTGAGTGGCGACAGGTTGCGTTTTCGGATGAATCGCGTTTTATGCTCCATCGGACAGATGGACGTTGGCGTATAAGGCGTGAAACCTCTGAAAGGAACCACCCTGCAACCATTGCCGGAACGGTCCAAGCTGGAGGCGGGAGCATTATGGTCTGGGGAATGTTTTCCTGGCATTCTCTAGGTTCACTGATCATTGTGGAAGGCACAATGGATCAATACAAGTACGCATCTGTCCTTGCGGACCATGTTCACCCCTACATGCGCATTGTTTTTCCTCAGGATGATGGCATCTTCCAGCAGGACAATGCGAGGTGCCATACAGCTGCCAGTGTACGTGCGTGGTTCGAAGAGCACCAGGATGAGTTTACCGTCCTCCCCTGGCCAGCAAACTCACCTGACTTAAACCCAATCGAGCATCTGTGGGACCATCTCGATCGAGTTGTTCGCGCCATGGATCCTCAACCGCGTAATCTAGCGCAGCTGGCCACGGCATTAGAGTCGGCATGGCTCAACATCCCAGAGAACACCTTCAGGGACCTATGTGACTCTCTTCCTGCACGTCTCGCAGCAGTCCGCTCTGCGAAAGGTGGTTATTCTGGCTTTTGACAGATGGTCACATTAATGTGACTGGACTGTGTATGTTGGTTTCTTTATAGACATATGAATGGGGGGAGATACTTATAATATTTTAAGGTTATGAGGGTCAAAGATCTGACAGATTGCCATTGTCCTTAAATTTATTACATTCTGTAAACAGACATAGTTTTGAAAAGCTAAAGTTGATGTTGTTAGGCAACAAACAATATTTTGAAAATTTTACATTCAGAATTAAACATGAAGGGGACCTCTATGGATTTATAAAACAAGTTTCCAAAAAGAGTCACAACTATATATCACTTAAATAAATGGTCCCTGACGCACGGTTAAAATTTAAGGAATAAATCTAATAAGGTAGGCCTTTTTGACAATGACGAATTCTATCAGGTGACGGTTTTCAGTCGAAATATTAAAATTTAAAATTTTATACGGGACTTTAGCAAAAAAACTTCCAGCTAGTAAGTTGTTCCTTCAATATTCATGTTCATGTTCATGTTTATTGTTCCTTCCACAGCAGAAAAGGAAACAACCGCCACTGTCAGCATGAAGCCAGCGAAACGCATTCCAACAGGAGCAGAAAAAGATCCAGAGCCGATCAGCCAAGGTCTTTCTGGGTTTTTTCTTCCACCAAACCACACGAAAGGACTTTCGGCTCGCCGCATATTTAAAGTGCCGCCATGCCGCACCGACACTATACGCTTACAAACATCCATGCCTTCTCTGGAATTCGAACCCGGGCCCCTTGGCAAGGTAGTCAGCGAGACTAACCACTGTACCGGAGGAGTACTTCTGGGAGGCGTACTTCTGCACAGTACCGGATGTGTGCTTCTCGAACAAGTATGAGATCCAAGCGCCCAGTTGTCTACCTCTTCGCCGCAAATCAGAAAAAGTCAAACACAAGAAACTCGGTTCCCGCGGAGTTCCAGAGGGAGAGCCGCCCGACACGAGAAAGAGTTCGCAGTCCCCAAAGAGAAGGGCCGGACTTTCAACTCCCACAGACTCGGAGAAAGATTGAATGGCTTTAAAGTGGCGATCCTGTGGGAATGAATCCATCGGCACGGGATTAAAGAGAAAAGAACCCCCGCTACAAGCTAAAGGTCGGCCTCGAAGGAGAATCAAAGCCTGATTTGTTTCTCTATTTGTAAGGACTTCCTCGAGAAAAGCAAAAAGATAAATCAATTTTAGTTGCCTCCTTCTTAGCTGAAAATTCAGTTTAATTTTATGTCATTGCACAAAGTTGCTATGTAATTTTAGTTTTTACTTCAAGCGAGCTAATTTTTGTTAAGGTGTTAAAAGCGAGAAGCTTAAAGTTGTTTTCGCAAGTTTGCGATAGTTTAATGTAGTCATAATTTTAGTCGAGAAGACTCAGATTTGTGAGTATTAAAATTAGAATTTTGGGGCAAATTTTTGTAAACAATATAAAGCAACTATGTATTACTGATGTAAAGTGTAAATGAACATTGAAAAGTTCTCAGTATTTTGTGTGTAAATATGCATAAAGTTATTCTGTTTTAAAAGTGAATGCTTTCATATTATTGCGTGCGTGCGTACGGGTTAATAATGGATTGAATGCACAAGTCAATAAAAAGTTAATAAAAATTTATTCTTTTAGCAAGAAATAAAACAAAATGCTGAAATATTTCCTCAGAGATATTCGTACAATATCACAATATCTCAAACGCTAAACAGAACTCAATTCAAAACAGAGAAAGGTAATCTCACAGCGAATTCGCTACAATCAATAACAGCACTAAATAAACATACAGTTCGCTTAAAACAACAGCAAGTGAGCAGAGATGCTTTTAATCTGGCTTGTATAAGATTTCAATTAACCACGAGAACTTTCTCGTAAAATCTATTTTCTCGATAGCAAAAGAGTACAATTGCGAGATATTTATTTATTAAATATTAAATGCATACGCTCTTGTATTTTTACTTTTCCGACGTAGCTTTTTCTTCAAATTCGTCACGCGCTGCGTTGCACGGGAAAATAAAACAATTTTAATTACAATTCTATTAAAAGAGCTAACTAAATACAAAATCCCTTCCCAAGGACTGCACGTCCCGGGTAGTACAATTCCTGGACAGAAAGCCAAACTTACAACTAAGGTATCATTGCAATAATAAACATTACATTACAATTAAAACATAAACAATAATTGCAATAAGTAACTTTCAGCAAATCAAATACTATCAAACGCTAAATACAAATCAAATGCTATCAAATACTAAATATAAATAGAATCATGGTCTTATACTATTTACATTACTATTTACTATTATATACACTACGTACTATGGCCATAGTAAGGAACTAAGCTGTCGTAATAAACGACTTTAGTATTAGCGTTCGATGACTTATGGATCCGAACCATGATGTCATTCAGCCTGTTTAGGACTGTGTACAGACCATCCCAAGGTGACTGTAGTTTCGGACAGAGTCCTTTTCGTCGAGTCGGATTTCACAACCATACTTTGTCTCCTTCGTTGAAACGACGTCCAGTAGCTCTGATGTCGTATCAAGTCTTTATCTTCTCCGTTGCCAAATTGACTCGCTCTCGTGCAGAACGGTGCATCACTTTAAACTTGGCCTGGATATCTTCCTCAGGCGATGAAGGCGCTTCCGTTGGGCGACCAAACAGGAGGTCACAAGGCAGACGAAGGTCTCGACCGATGAGCATCTGGGATGGAGAATTGACGGTAGTCTCGGATTTCTCTTCGACCTTAGTATGATTTCGGCAGCTTTCGGAGCCGGGTCTTCCAGACTAGGAGTAGGCGTTTCTATGTGAGGATCCCTTCTGCTGCTGGATAGCTATGTCCTCTGATGCTGAAAACAGCTTGTTGTCTTCGAAGTCCAGGGAAAAATGTATTTCCTTAAAAAGTTCAATCCTAGTATGCAAGGATAGTAATATCCACCATATATGCCGGGTGATGGTAGGGCCGCTCTTAGTTCGCGTTTAACTTCCCAGCTATGTCGATCTTCTCACCGGAAGCAGTCTGGAGGGTAACAGAAGATAGCGTCCAAATGAGTTTATCTTTAAATTGTTGATCTAAATCTCTCCGAATGATGGTAACATTAGCTCCTGTGTCAATGATCATATTGCAAGGAACTCCATCGATATGCCCATTAATGGATAGTCCATTACTGTTGCCATTCACTACAGAAATCTTGAGCGCTTTAAAACGGGGTTTTTCACAATCGCTCAAATTCTATTTCGCGGCATGATCATTAATTTGCTTCCTGCGTCGTTGCTGGAAAATGGTCTTATTTTCCGTACCCCGGGATGTTCTGCAGCTCCTTCGTACGTAGCCTTCAGCTCCGCAGTTACAGCCCTTTGGTTTCCTATCACTCCTTTTCCATCTCATGGCATTTAATTGTCTGTTTATATCGTCCGTCTTATTTTCCGTGCTCTGGGGTGTTCTGCAGTTTCTTCGTATGTGGCCTTCAACAACGCAGTTCCAGCACTTAACGGTCGGTTTCCTATCACTAACATACCGTCTCAAGGCATTGACTTGTCTGGATACATCATCTAAACGAGCCATCAACTGATCCACTGGCTCGTGGATTCGCACAGCTCTGACTGGGTGGCGATCTCTACGAGTTGCTTGCTGGGCTGCCTCGAATTTCATGGCGTACACTAAAGCGCTTTTAATGTTCTTGACATTCGCCATTCGCAGAGCTTTCTGTATTTCAGGACCCCGGATGCCGCCGATGAAGTATTGCAGGGACAGGATTTCCCTTGTTTCTGTCGGGCACTCCGAAAGCAAGGGGTGAGATAGCCTTTCAACATCCGTGACGAATTCTTGGAGTGGGTCCGTGGGCTTCTGATGGCGAGATTTTAATTGAAGTCTGATGAAGTCTTTTAAACATTTCTCGCCGAAGCGCAGCTCCAATGAGCCGGACAGAGCTTTGAAATCTAGCCTTTGCTTTTCTGGGAGAGTTTGCAGGATATCCGCTGCGTCTGCTCTCAGAGAAGCGGCAAGATGACAGGCCTTAGCTTGGGAATTCCATCCATTAGCTTCCGCAACTGTAGAAAATTGTGTCTTATACACTTGCCAGGAGGTCTTCCCATCATATGTCGATAGCTTCAATGAGGGACGAGCAGACATTGGTAAGAATTTAAAACCATCACTATTGCTCTCTGCCTGCCGTCGCTACGAATTTCTTTAAATTGTGAACTTCCTTGGCAACTGCAAAAACCATGTCATCAATTTGTTGTTCGATTTGTTCTTGGACGGTAGAAATTCTTTCGTCAATTTGTTGCTCCACTGCAGAAACTCTTTCTTGAATTTTTCCAACTTTGTCTTCAACTGTGTCTATTCTGCATTCCATAGCCTCGATTTTTTTCTGATGACAGGCCCCATCCATTTGCTTCCGCCATTGTTGAAAATTGTCTCTTATAAACTGTCTCTTATAAACAAGAGGTCTTCCTATCATAGGTAGATAGCTTTAGAGAGGGACGCTCAGGCATGGATAAAAATTTAAAACCATCACCATTGCTCCCTGCCGTCTCTACGAATTTCTTCAAGTTATCAACTTCTTTGGTGACCGCAGTAACCCTGTCACCAATTTCTTGTTCCACGGCAGAAACTTTCTGTTGTATTTGTTCTTTTACAGGTTTCTAAAAAAAATTTCTTATTTGTTCTTTTACCAAGGAAACTCTTTCTTCAATGTGCCCAAATTTATTTTCAACAGCATCAATTCTGCCTTCCATAGCTTCGAATTTGTTTTCCATTACGTAGGTAATTTCTTTTTTCATTTCCTCTTGATCCGCTTCAATCTTTTCTCGAACAGCCTTCATTTTATCTTTAAGATTCCTGAACAGCCTTCATTTCATCTTTAACAGTTACTTGGCCAGGTTCCACCTTTTCTTGGAGTGCAGCAAAAGCAGTGATGAGCTGTTCCAATTGTTCTTCCATCTCCCTCATGATTGGCATTCAAATCCCACTCTTCTGACACCAAAACGTTGTTGCGTGCATATGGGTTCGTAATGTATTGAATGCACAAGTCGATAAGAAGTTAATAAAATTTATTCTTTTCACAAGAAATAAAACAAAATGCTGAAATATTTCCTCAGAGATGCTCGTACAATATCACAATATCTCAAAAGTTAAACAGAACTCAGTTCAAAACAGAGAAAGGTAATCTCACAGCGAATTACATACAGTTCACTTAAAACAACAGCAAGTGAGCTGAGATGTTTTTAATCTGGGTTTTATAAGATTTTAATTAATCAAGAGAACTTTCTCGTAAAATCTATTTTCTCGAATTTTCTGAATAGCAAAACAGTACAATTACGAGATATTTATTTATTATATATTAAATGCACGCGCTCTTGTATTTTTACTTTTCCGACGCGGCTTTTTCTTCAAATTCGTCACGCGCTGCGTTTGACGGGGAAATAAAACAATTTTAATTACAATTCTATTAAAAGAGCTAAATAAATACAAAATCCGTAACAATATTAAAAGTACGAATGCTTGAAACTTTCACTAATTGTTGATAAATTTAAATGATTTACTTGCGAGCAAGGTATGAAGCATTCTTGCAAGCAAAAGTATGAAGGAAGTTAAGCTAGGCTGTCCAGTTTACACGAAAGTTTAATGTAACTTTAGCATTACATTAGTAACATTTTAGAGGTAGCATATTAGGTATAATAGTGCATGTAAGGTGTTATCGAGGTACCAGAAGTCAAATTGATTTAACATTAAGGAAGATGTTCATGTGGTAGTCTGTCGAGACACCACATTACAGATATATGCTCGAAACTTTTGCTGAACAAGCTTCTGGGGAAGAGTTGGGGGAATTAAATTAAATGATTGAATAAAAATTGTATGAGAACCAAGTAAATGTTGTACAAGTTAAATTGTGTTTAAAAATGTGGCTTAAGAAGCACTGTTGCACACAATTACTAATACGTTTTCCTTCCAAACCAATTTTGGAAGGAGTCATTTTCAAGAAAATGATGTATGTTCCAGAAAAGAAGACTGTACTTGTAAATTATTTTTAGTCACATATCAGACTTAGATTGTTACCGTAAAAGTTGGCTCTTAGAATTTCAAACTTCGGATCTTAAAAGTGAATTTTAAGAGTTTTTCAAGTAGAATTTAAAACTTAAATTTAAATTTGGATGTAGGGAGAGAATTTTAATGTTGTAATTTAAACTCTAAAGAGTAAGCTTAAGAATATTTAAGCTGAAATCTGTTTTACTTCAGTAGGAGAGAGTGTTCTGCCTTTCGGCCACGTTGTTGCTTTTAGTCCAAGCTTGCTGTCCTACAGCCATACTTTATACGTGCCCGCTAGTATACGCCGGTGATCTTAAAATAAGGGCCAATTCCGCGAACTGATTCTGTGAAGCTTTGGCTGATTAATTTTATTTAGTATTAGATTAGTTTTATATTTCCTATTTTGAGTTAAAGCCGAAGTAAAAGCTTCTTGTACGCTCCAGAGAGGCCATCTGTTAATTCCTTTTTGAGTTAGAATAAAGGGTAATGTAACCCTTCTCCGGAGTTGTTACTTGCACAACAAGAGCTCAGCGAATAGTCGCTACGCACTTCTTCAGTAGTCTAGCTTCTAAGGAACTCTAATTCAGCTAAGATATTACAAATGCCCAGTAATAAAAATAAATAAATTGTTATACCGAAATATTTTGAATAATTTTATAAGTATACTGATAAATCTTTGATTACAGAGGTATATTTTGCTCTTATTTAATTAAAATAAATACATCGGTAGCAATGAGAGAAACAACCATGTATTCATTGTTATTATTGCCTTCTTGGATAAATATTGCGTTTCTTAAAAATGTTCAAAAGTAAAATTTTGCTTAGTAATTAAATTATGAAGTGAGCTCTCTGTCGCAGCTAATCTACATCCCCCGAATGTAAGTCATATACCAAAGAAACACTAATAGAAGTTGGATGTGACATTATTAACTAAGATGTTAAATATAAATAGAGTATGAAGGAGGTTCTGGGCCTGAATCATTTTCAAAACTCAAATCTTTATAAAGCACAGTTGACAGTCTTCATAAATAAGAGATAACAAATAAATCAGCTACAAATACATAAGTTTACTAATAAGCGATCATTTAAAAATAATAATGTTCAAAGGTGCAAATAATAATCATTCAGTGCTAATGCTGTTTATAGCTAATTAATCCGTATTAATAATTATTAATGAATAACAGTTCAGAATAATAAACACATTGTGAATATTAATTAAGAGGGTGTGAGGGTTAATCAACAAACGCGTAGTGACTAAAAACTTAAACACATTGTGAGTGTTAAGCAGTATACAAATTGTAAGTGTTCAGAATAATAAACGCGTTTTGAGTGTTTATTTTAATAGAATACAATTTATCATAGCAGATTGTGAGTTAGGCAAGCACTGAGAGTTTTGCCTTTTCTGCTAGGAAAACAAGGATATTATTGAAATATAAAATTGTACCGATAATCTTCCTCAGGATTATCATTTATTCCCTACTACGCCCTTTCGAAGAAGTAAATCAGTTGATGTGTCTAACTCATGAACGATGATTTCCCTTCTTCGCTAATCACAGCTTCCGGAATTAAAATATCAGGAAGTACAAAATTTCATTAAAATGAACGCTTAAATTACAAAGCATAGCAATATATATTTTCATTTTAGAAATTTTTGTCATTTTGTGAATTTTATTTTGTAGTCATAAGCATGCGAATGATTACAGTGCAGGTGATGCATAACGTAATACGTATACTCACATTTTCCAGAATCTTTTGGAAGAGAACAGCGATGCGTCGAAGCATGCTCGCAAAATTCGCCTTCAAAACCCGGGGAACACTCGCAAGTTACTAGATGTGGTAAGGAAGGCCATTCAGATGGCTTACACAGGCCATCATTTTTGCAAGGATTGGGATTGCAAAAATCTGTAAAAGCACAAAATATAAGCATAAAAATATACGCATAAAATATACTATATGAACAATAAAAATAAAAAATCACTTGAATTTTAAGCCTTTCCACAATACTTATGTTAAAATTATTAGGCTGATAGTATCACAAGTCTTCATTTCTCGCCAAGATTTTTAAAGTTACGTATTTTAACATATGTGTCATCTAAGCAATTGAAAGCAAAATCAAAATATTTATTATGCATTGTTTCAATGTATGAATTTAATACTGTTGTATATATCTGTAATTATTTAAACACCTTTTACTGCATTGTAGTACTATTTATTTATTAGTTTTGTATTTGTGGCCAAATTTATTTTTTTATATGTATGTTTGTTTCTAACATAGAACTGTTGAATTTGTTGATCTCAAAATGGCAACGTTCAGGATGTAAAAATTGCTTGAACGCGAGATACTCTCTTTATGTCACAGATCTCTCCTGATTTATCTGGAAACTAGTGTCTATACAAATATGGCTGAGAAAGTTTGAACGAATCGCTGTTATAGTTGTTATATTATTTATTATTCAACTAAGAGATTTAGCTGAATTGTGAGATTACTCTGCAAGTGATTTTGGATATTGCAGATATTTCTCACACACTAGGGCGAAGTTGTTTGTATCTAAGTTCTGTTTAGGCTATTTTAAGTTAATAACTGTGCGACTTATAACTGATTTTTATCATAGATTTCTAATTTCTTCCTGTGTATATGGAGTGATTCTTCAGAGATGTAAACGAACCGATAGCTTTGTGGGAATTTATTTAGTTTGACTAACAGTTAATTTTTCGTATAGCAACTTTCATTTTATTGTAAGTTCAACGTTACCTGTTTGAGTTAAGCCAGAAGTATTGGATTTATGTAAGCCCAAGAGGGGCCATCTGTACAAGTATATTGATTAAATAAAGGATTCTTTACACCCTTCTTCTGACTTTGCCTGTTGTATTAAAGACCTGGGGATAATTCCTCATACAGTCTTTTAGAGCTAGTAAGTTTATGCTTCCAAGAATACAAGACTCTATAGCCTACAAGAATATTCAAAAACTCCCCCCTTTCAGATACTTTGTGTTCTAGGCAAGAAGCTGGCTTTTTAAATGTAATTTTCAAGTAATGTTTATAACCTGAAGTATCCTATTAGGCATCTAAAATTTTGATAATTCAATAATATTTAATATTTTGTTTCTCTATTAAAAAAAAACAAAGCCTTCTGCAGGAATAGATAACATCATAAAAAGCAGTAGCATAATTTTTATGTAATTAAATAATTAAAAATAATAATAATTTGAAACGTGTTCGTAAATCAGTTTCAGCTACACATAAGGATGTGGTGTAAATGCTAGTTATGTAATAAATATGCTATTTTGAGAAAGAGCGAGTATCCAACGCTATATGGTGTATACGTGTTTCAAGAAAATGTGCGTGTCTGTCTTTACCACTAGCAAGGAATTTTCATATAGTTTTCATACATATATTATTTCCAAAATTATTAAAAATAGTGAATATTAGTGATTTGATTGCTTTAACATAAAAATATCTCCCTTATTTTCTAATTATTAGTAAATAGAGAAAATCTGCAACATATGCTTTAATTGTTATAAAATCATACTATATATATTCCGTATTGAGTACGTATGCTAAATCTTTAATTCAATAAAAATTAGAAAACGCGTAACATAGTACCTGTTTTCTCTTCACCGCAGTCTATATCTTGACCATTTACATGACACATCAAAGAGCAATTTCCACAAAGTGACAGTTTACAAGGTACATACGTATAGTACGGACATTTTAATAGAGATGATTCATCACAAATAGGTATCTGCAACTAATAAATAATAATACCCACTGTAGTTTTTCATATAATCTCTTATTTAAAAGCATAAAACATTAAGTACAAGGGCTAATCTCTTATTAAAAAGCATAAAATATTAAGTACAAGGGCACAGAAATATTCTACATTAAATAAATTAAGGAGTCTGCATACATCCTATGAGTCTTAAATTAATAACAACAAGAAACGTTATTGAATGAATAACCTAATATATCGTTATGATGAAATAAGGAAACATATTATAATGTTACATCAGATTCAAAAGAAACTGAGATTGTGATAAAAATCAACCTAAAACATGAAACGTTAACACGTCCTGTTAACCTGCACACTTACCTAATCCGAATATTTGATGAAAACGTGGATAAGCCGATCTCGTAAACATGAAATAAGTACGTAATGAAACAAAAATTAATTGCATACTTTCGGGGTCTGACAAATTTTCAAAGTAAATCCCGATAAAATGTATCTAGATTTTCCTCATAATGCGCCTGAGCACCAAATCTTTCTAGAATATGTGAGAAGCAAACAGAGGGACAACAGCTACAGGAAATAGATTATACAATCGAACGTAGTCTTGCATCACCACAAAAATTCGCAAACATTCATATTGAATTAGTACTAGTCATATACGCGGTCCGTTATATATATATATATTTATTTTATTCAAAACTTCTCTTACTCCCTTTAGCTCAAGGTTGCTAAAATAAATGCACCAGCGCATTTTGACCTTCTAATTTCAATTCCATATGGTTATAAATATTAGGTTCTCTTTTAAGTCCTTGAGCATACATTCCTTTCGCATTCGATTAAAAGTAAGAGGAGTGACAGGAGTAACAGCCTGTTAAAACGACTCTGTACTCTTGGCTTTAAACGCATAATGTATAGTTTAAGAATTTAAAATTTCTGTTTTGAAAATAAAGAATGTGAAAATAAAATTCTCAACTGCAAAGTTTAGAGATTCCATATACAGTTTTAAAAGAAATGCTGCTAGACATACATAACATGAATGCAGGTGATAAAAAGTGAGATAAATTAAATGCAGTTATTTTCCACTTGTCTCATTTAATAACATAATTTGAAAGAAATAATAGGAAATAAGTACGGAAAAGTCATAAACCACTTAATAAGTTAACATGTAAGAATACAGACCGATAGTATGTTTTTGTGTTGTAATACATAAAACGTATTCCGGTTCAGGGATGAAGGTCAAATCCTTTAGCTTCGCTATCAAATCTTCGTTTCAATAAGGTTGCATCAAGTAATGAGAGATCGACTAGACACAAGCTTTTCCTGCAAAAAGGTTTTTGTCAAAATACGGCATACTCAGGCTTTACCTTGCTTTATCTTGTGATATTTTTCCGTGTGTTGCTTGACGAACTTCTTGTCTAACTCAACACAAATATCGCACTAGGTTAGAGTCGGTTAGGGCTTTTTCCCGCCCGATACTTATAAAAGCTTCCGTTCCTTAGTTCTGCTGCTCAGTGCAACTGCTTCGGCTGTCCCTGCTTTGGTGACCGCATTACACTTCTTTCATTTGTTGATGTTTTTTGGTTTTCCTAATTTTGGATCATGATGTGCATCTTACACATCTTTCACGAAAGCACAGTAGCCCAAAGTAAAGTTGTGCTACGATCCACTGCCTGATCACTTCAAATTTCATGCAGTTTAATGTGAAATTCTCTTGGAGTCCTGGAGTTTTGGAGTTTAGCCCCGCAAATTTTCAATAACAAGTATGATCTCTCATTTTCTGAAGTCACAGTCCCCTGCAGACTCCATGGTAGATTTATTTTCTGTACACAAGTTGTGTAACCATCAGGCTGAAGGTTAAACTAAAAAAAAATATTTATCTTAAACTTTCTTCCGAGTTAGAGTTATTTTACTTCAAAGTTTTAAACGAGACATGAGTCATCTGACTACTTTTACAGATCTAACCAGTTAACAATTAGAATAGAGTGGTAAGACCTCAGGAACAAATTTTCGTGTAGACATCTGCCGTGTCACAAAGCGTATCCATATCGAACATCTGTGTATGCCTA
Source organism: Stegodyphus mimosarum (assembly GCA_000611955.2). Classification (NCBI taxonomy): domain Eukaryota; kingdom Metazoa; phylum Arthropoda; class Arachnida; order Araneae; family Eresidae; genus Stegodyphus; species Stegodyphus mimosarum. Next base: position 384,100 of record KK121995.1, read on the forward strand.
TGGAAACCTGGGGAGTTAAATGGTCATGCTATATCTGTATTTGTTAATTCATTCTACTAAATTCTTACAAGCATATTTGCTTCCTATTCAATTAGTTTTGATTTCCCCTGTATTTGAAAAACAACTTCAACACCCGTGGCTGGTGTTCGGACGTGAACTGTTGGAATATGAGCAACGTTCATAGCATATCGCTGCAGGATTTCTTAGATTTCTAGTACTAGGTTATCTAATGTTTAGAATTATCGGGGCGGTTCGAGAGATTGTTTTGAGAATTTTCAGTTATGCGCAATGTAATGATTACTTCAAAATTCCGTCAGATTTCGCTGAATGCCATACTGAAATAGTGTAGCATTCGGGGCTGTTAATAGTGATACCACTGTAATTACAGTCGCGTTTTTTAATAAATTATTTTACACGGACAGGTAAGAGTGGGTAGGAAAGTAAAGCTAGTTATTCTAAGGTTTTGAGTTAAAACATTCGACGATTCCTTAGGTTAGAGTTCAAAGATTCGGATCATTAAAAAGGCTCTAAGATTTGAGTTTTGGAATATTAAAATGTTTCTGAAAATTTCCGACACCTGAGGATTCGAATGTCCCAACCATAGAAAAAATTGTAGAGTCTTGCTCTTTTTGGAAGCATAAAATGTAGACCCTACTGAAGATAGCGAATTCTAGCTATGTCTTAAAAAAAAAGATGACTGCCGACAAATATTATAACAACCTTTTTATTTAACTAAACAGAACAGAACATGCACACACTCGGTGCTCACAAACTAACCGCAACTTGTGGCTAAGTAACTTAAACACAGAATAGTAGGTATAATCAGAATGAAACAAATTTTAACTACACCGCTGGTTCCTACTTTAATCTAAATCTGATTCATCGGCTGCAGACAGCAAAGCCGAGTCCAAAATATCAATATAATCTAAAGTAAAAGGCTAACACAAATATTCAGCTACAGAACTACATGCAAACTCACGGCATAAATCTCGCTCGCTCCATAAACTCGCTCTCGGCATAACCCGCTCTACTCGTAACTAACTCTTTTAATACAAACCGTTTAATCCTGCTACTTAAATACTATTTCAGTACTTGTTAAGATTTTGCATTATACGTCATTTAAATTTGCATTATGGTAGGAAACTGAAATCAGACGGGAAAGGAAAGTTTAAAATAAAAATAATTGATTAGTACAAAATATGGTCTTTGCAAAACCAAATATAACTTGTAATCCATTTCGCATCTAATGAATAAATTCAATAATTTAACATTAGATTTGATCTTAGTATATTCGTACTCATGCTATTTGTGTGGGAGAGCAAAATTATTAACTTTGATGCAAAAGCCTAAAAAAAAGATAATAACTTATTTTAAAATAATTTTCCTTTTTCACATCGCAGTTTCTCTCCAATGCGCCTTGCTTTTATTGCTTATTGTATTTTTTTTTAAAAGACTATGTGGGAATTAAAAAAAAAAGATTTCTTTTAAAATTAGCTATTTATTTTTCACTCAAATGAAAACTCAGTATTCATAA
>KK121995.1:385759-425374 GCA_000611955.2 Stegodyphus mimosarum
GATTTCAACTTACTTCTGGTGAAACCAAACAATATTAATAAACGGAGGGGGATAAAGGAAACTTGAAGAAAAGGCTTGGTCTTTCAACCTGAAAAACGAACGCTCAACTGCACAGTACAGTAGTTTCAAATTTATATTTCGTTGGCAGATATTTTTCTAACCATAGAGCAAGAGATATAATTTTTATTTATTTATATTTATACGTAACCATGCTATTTACATAAAAAATGCAAATTCTCATTATTTACGTTCAAAGTTTCTTTTTATTGTAAACCTGTCTCATTATTTTTGAAACGATATAAATACGGATTTGCGTATCTTGCAAAATTCAATTGCGTCTCTTGAAATTTTACGAAATCTACCATGCGGCTCTGTCCTGAAGTTTGGCCACCCCTGGTGTATTATTACAAACTGCCAAGTATATTCGTAGTTACGGAAATAAGAATTCCATTTCTGTTACTTTCTTTTATAAGAATATCTGTTAATTTGAAGCTGTTAATCTTTCCTTTGCAAAAGTATCTACATTGATATAACTGAGATAAGAACTGAAATAGAAAGATAATAGTTTCACCAATTCTGGGTAAAATGAGGTTTTGTCGATTCGGTTTTCAGTTTAGACGTAAATACTTGTCGTAAGATAAAATTATATCGTACTTAATTAGGAGAGAAAATATTTCTTTGATAAAATCAAAAGCAATATAAAAATGTGTAAAATTTCCATGTTCTAAACCAAAGTAACTAAATAGTAGTTTTCATCTTAAATTAAACGACTAAACATTTGCAGGTTTTTTTTTGTTAAAACATTGCATATTCCTAATTTAAACTAATACCTGGTTATTAAAATTATTGCTGCAAGAAGTTCCAGTAGGATTATGTTCTTGTGGGTGAAGAAATATATCAGCGGTGAAACAAAACTGGTCACTCCACTCTGTTGTCCAGTCCACAGGCTGAAAAACAATAAAACATTTAATGAGCAAAAAATATAACTACGTTTATATTATAGCCATACTTATAAAATGTGTTTGATTGAAGTACACTAGTAAGAGTACATTTTTCCTTGCTTGGTATTGTGTTACATCATATTGTTACGAATTTTGTATTTAGTTAGACATTTTTAATAGAATTGTAATTAAAATTGTTTTATTTCCTAGTGCAATGCAGCGCGTGACATATTTTAAGAGAAAGCTACGCCGGAAAAGTAAAAATACAAAAGCATGTGCATTTAACATTGAATAAAAATTTATAGTCGTAATTGATATTTAATTTGAATAGATGTAATTGACTAGCCGTAAACATAATTCTACTCTTTTTGCTTTCCAGAAATTGCTAGAACTCTTTCACGCGTCTTATTTAAAAAGTTATAAAAGCCGGAGAGAAACATCTCAGCTCAGTAGTTATTTATTAATTGTTGTTTACTTAGCTGCGGTAATTTTTGTTCATCGGATTAGCTTTCTGTGCGCTTTGGATTTCGTTCTATTTAACGTTTTAGTAGTTTAAAATATAGCTACCGTTTACATTGCGTGATATTGTGATATTGGACGAATATCTTTGAGGAATAATTCAGTGTTTTTGTTACATTTCTTGTGATAAGAATAAATTTTATTAACTTTTTATCGGACTTAAGCATTCAATTTATTACGAACCCGTACGCAAGTAACAACATCCATTGAAACAAAATTATGTTTTGTAACAATACACTATCCTTCACCGAAATTATTCCACATTTAAAAAAAAAATAAAATAAGAGCCTTTTTTTTTCAAACCATTTTAAGTATGAAAATAGCAATTAAATATATTAAATGCCGCAACAACTAGACAATACGAATAATTGATTAAGTAACGTTATTGAAAAAAGAAATTGAAAAAATAGGTATTTTAGCATTTTTATTTAGTTCAGTAATATTTGTTATGTAACAAATATAGTTTATCTGTATTTATAAAAAAACATACAATGGAAAAAATTCTTAAAAGTTCCTAAATTATTTTTCCTCGCATTTAATCGCTCTACTAATCTATGCACAATTTCAGTATAACATTGGTACTCGGTATACTGGGTCTTTCTGATATATCGTATTTTTTTACCTAATGTCGTATTCTGTTAACGTGAGCTGCTTAAATTACTAAAGTTGGATTGTCAATGATAACTGTAGATTATTTTTAATTCGGTTCAAATGTTTCATCTTCCCTCGTTACAATCAGAATCACCCTGTTTTTCCGCATTTTTGGTGTACTGTTAGGGAAAGCATCTTTGTGCGCTCCCTTTCTAAACACAGAACTTCTGCATCCGTAATAGGAGGGAGGTCACCGTGCTTGATTCCTAAGCGCTTTCGAATCAGTGCCATGCAGCTCAATAGACAAGTATGGCCTGATTATACCTCGAAGTCATAACCCTTAAATCTTAACGCAAGCATGCTACAGCTATGCTATCGAAGCTGATACCTAATCACTGCTTTAAATGTTCACCTATGCTCGATCACATGCTTCCCACATTTTATTTAAGTTATGCTTCGCTCATATTCAATATCGACTGGAAGTTCTTAAAGGCCAAAGGTTCCGCTTATGCCAAAGGGCCCTGGCACGAGTCCAGATTTTCTACAATTATGCTGAGTTACTGATACCAGCAGCCAGTGTCTGATAACTTCTTCACAAATGGCTATATACGGGATGCAGATGCTTCAGAGTGTCTGCACAATGCATTTTACTACATTAATAATGAAAGTACTTAAGAATTATGCATCTTGGATGAAATTTCTTAAGGCGGAAATAGCCATACTATTAATCGCAGAATAAATGAAGTTCTTAACGCACAATCTTGTAGTGGCTGTTGGCAATAATGCAGAACAGAATACTGAGGAATACGGTTTTTAGTTACTTAGCCATTCGAGTGGTATACCTTCGGATTTGATGAGTAATTACACCAGAAAGAACAATAAGATAGGAACATGGCTATTCACAAATTATTAGTGACTGTGAGCCGTAAGCCTGTGGTTTATCTTTTGGTTATTGGGTTCATTTCCCAGTCAGTGCTTACTTGTTTTCGTTTATCACTAGGCCTGTTTTCATGCAATCAATTAAAAAAGGAATAATTAAATGAATTATTTACAATAGAAATAAGCAGATGTTCAAGTACACTCACCTGAAAATTAGAAACCGCGAAATCATCTGGTTGCACACCCCAAGCTTCATTAATAACATTTCTTGAGATATTCCTGTGTTCACAAGTACGAGGCAAATTTTTCAAGAAACTCTCTTCTTGGTTATACAGTATAGATTGGATTTTTTGACCTGCATACAAGACTGTTCTAACACTGCTTTCAAAGCAGTTATGTGAAGAATACGCCGTCGCATCGGAAGAACGAAATAAATCTGGATCAAGTGCCTCCCTATCTAAAGGAAATGCGTTTATATCAGAAAATTAGAAAAATATGCAGCAAATGTTTTGATAAATATTTGAAACAAACCCCACCAACAATATACAAAGAAAGGTTCTCAAATATTTAAATCCAACCTTACCAACAATATACAATGGAAAATTTTTACAAACAACAAAGTAGTTACAAACAAGTATTTAAACAGAGCTTCTCCTGAGATAATTAGTAAATACATTTAGACTTAATAATAATCAAACCTTCGTTTAACATTGACATCAACTGGAAAAGATTTATTCACTTTGGCAGACAAAAGAGTAGTCTTCTATGGTCAGAAACATAATATAAATCAATAACGAAATTCAATAGAATTATTTGGATTAAATGACCGAAGTGCTTTCATTTTATTTCTCGAAATAACTGAGGAAATCAAACGTCCATGCATTTTGGGAATCTGGCTTTAAATTCATTCAGTTTATCTTTGAAATCAATGACAAAAAAAGAGTGTTTTCTTATCCATTAGTAGGCACAACAGTGGCCGAGCTGTTAAGTCGTTAAACACTGATAGTTCGGTCCGAAATTCGAATTCCCGCGAACGGACTAGCTGCATGGGATTTTTCGTGGTTTTCCCCATGTGTATACAAGCCAGTTTTCCTTAGAAAGTTTTCCACGAAGGCATCCCTCCCTTATGCAGGTAGCCATAGTGTGCTTTGCCGTAATTTCAATAAACCAAACCAAACCAAACTTATCCATCATTATTACTCAATGAGAAGATTTTGCATCTGACAATTCTTTCACATCGTGCAATACTCTTTATTTTCACACTAGTTTAATCAAATTTTAGAGATCAAAAACAAAATACTGTAAACGATAAAGAAAATGATTTTCCTCGAAAGTTATTTATTTGTTTAATCGCCAAACCAGCGAGGATGATGAAGATTGATGATGAATGAGGATTAGGTTATGTTAAAAGATTAATACAAAGCAATTCGAGGTATCTGCCTATAGGAAGGGAGGCCTTCGTGGAGGTCTTTCTAAGAGAAACTGTCTTCCGTCTACATTACACATAGGAAAAACCACAAAACCTCCCATGTAGCCAGTCCACTCGTCGAAATTGGAACGTGCTGCCTCATTTCAGCAGATTATCTACACGAAATTGGTCCGCATTTACGTTGCACACGGAAAGAAACATGAAAACGGGCATACAACTACCCCTTTTCTGAGAATGAGTTCTAGTCGAACTACCAGTATTCAGTGGCTTTAGCCCTATGGTCGCTGGTGGGATTGTTAAAAAGTGCTTCACGAATAAATTGAGCATATGTTGCATCAAATGTTAAAAAGTGAAAAAGAGCATAGATTGGCATGAAAAATAACATTAAAATATTAATGTGAAAGTAATTTCTTCCTAAAGAGCGGCTGGATTTAATCGCAATATTTTTCACGTACTTGTAATACATGTTTCCAAAATTAAGGCAAAGAATAAATTAAGCAATTCTATATAATTGTAAGTTATTGTTTAACCTTTGATATTTATGCAGTTGTCATTCTGCGAATATAATCCATAACTAGGAAATCTTGTTTTTATCGACGGGGGATATATATATATATAAAACTGCGAAATTCCCTATGCTTCTTTTTTTTTCCACAAACCGTATCAAAATACAGCATTACTCCTTTCAGAGCAAAACATTATGCGAGTATCATATTAAAAGTTATTTGAGGTGCGTAGCAAGAGAAGGCACCTCAGTTTTCATATAGTTATGAAGTTTTTGGCTAAAGCAACATAATACACTATTCAATAGATGTATTCAATAGATAATAATTTGGCAATTAGAAATTTTAATTCGTTTAATTAATATTAGAACAATTACAAAAGCTTAATTTAACTTTAGCTTCTTGTGCCCTAAATTAGAAAAGAAAATAAAGACTTCACTATAATTAAAAATGTATTACACTGCTTTCAATTTGCAATGAGCGCAAGCATTTATACAGCCTTTTAATTTAATATTAAGCACATGTCTACAATTTTATGGTTTTCTACTTTCGTTATTTTTCTATTTTCTTAATACCTGTGATGATATTGGTGAAAACTAGTCTTAAATATAAGGAATAAAGCATTTTAAAAATCATGAAATTAAGTTAAAGGAAGAATAAAAATCGTTATCATACATACCACATCCATAATCATTCACATTATTATAATTTTCTTCAAGAGGGGGAGGGGAACTATACGTGTAGCAAAGCGACTCTTCGATATCAACGAGAAACTGTGCTTGAATATTGAACGGGACCAAATTAGAATGCAAAATATTAGTCACATATCTTTTGGCTTCGGCAGAAAAATGTCGTTTCTGCCATTTCCAGAATAACAGATCAATGTACGCGTGTAATGAATAGAAAACAGGATCATGAGGGCTACCTGCAAATAGGGCAAGATGGTTATCGATTAGTAAAAGTTACTGTTAAGAATATAAATTGAAATCTTAAAAACAAAATCTCAAAATGCGTTTTAAAATAAAGAATGTATTCAAGATAATGTAACTCACGTGGCTACTTATAACTTTAAGCTTGAAGTTTAATCTAGAATAATGTGCTTGAACATAATTTTTTCAGTATTTTTAATAATAGTTTTAAAAAATTGTAGTTAATAATATTAATAGTAATTTTTTAATAATGATAAAATAATTTTCAAGGCATTTTTGCTGGTACATGATTTTCCACGGTCTCATTTCAGTTGATAATTTTACCTACCAGATGTTTCATGGTCTATAAAGTAGTTGTGAGTGAACGCAAGAAATGCATACGTGAGAGTACTCGCATAATGAGAAGAAACACTAAACTGATTACGCAACGAGATCTCTGTAAAACTTCAGCTGCTTTACGTACTTCGCAGTACTTTCGTATAATTTTTTCGTATGTTTACGTATTGTCGGAAAATTTTGTGTATATATTTTAGTGAAATTATATGTAAAACTGTGGTGTCTCTTGTGTAACGTAACATGAAATGTTTCAACTTTGCAGGAAAAATAAGATTACAAGAGCAAATCTATTTAACATTGACGTAAAAGGCAAGCTCCCTAGATTGGCGAGATATTGCTAAGCTGGCTACGGTTTTGTCTCCAAACATGGTTCCACTACCTTTTTTCCGTCAGTTCTCTGTCAGTTTCTTGACTCTATTATAAACAAAGATTCCGCGTGGTTCTTCTCTAATGTTCCATGCTAAGACGGTCGATGAATCTGTCTGATAGTACACTTCATCATATTTTGTCTTAGGTAAAATAGTAGCAGAGATACGTGAGTCAATAGCGGCAGCAAGAAGTTCCAACTCGGAAATTCTAATTTCTCCTTTAACAGTAGGGGCAACTCTGCTTCTTGCTTAAAGAAACCTCACCCTAATACAGTTGTTTCTTCTCGTATAAAAGCTGCAAAAGCATATGCATATTTGCTCGCATAAAAAAAATGCACTGAACAATGTTTAACATCTTCTGTTCCAAAATATCTCGTTAACAGAATGTGTTCAAGAAAAACAGTAATGCTAGCCTGTTTCAAAAATTCGTCTGTGACGTCGGAATAAAATTCATCTTTCCGCATTACCTTCATTTCTCAATCTTCTCTAGCAGTAATTTAAGAATCAGAACTACAGGTGCTGTCACTCCAACGAGATCAAATATTCTGTGAGCAGCAGAGACGATTTTCATCATTGTAATTGTCTCAAAACACAGCGCTTATAAGGTATTTCTCCCGCCTTCTTCGCGTACCTTCGTGGTGTAGTGGTCAGCACGCTCGATGCGTATTCGAGAGGTCCGTGGTTCGAGTCCCGGCGAGGGCACTGCCCATTTTTCACCTCTTTTGCTTCGAAATAACCTAATGTCTCTACAAGCTCTCTGATGCATGCTTTATCTATTCATTAAGTGTTGGATTTTTTATTCCATATTAAACGTAATACTTTCGTATCCATAGGCTCCACAGTATTGAGAACTAATGTACTCCCACCCTCTAAGATCCCACTTCCTTTCCGTCACCACTTCAGTAGATATCTTCATAAATATGTGGAGATCTGCCTCATTTTTGATTCTGGAAATGCAGTTATCAATACAGAAACTTCGGTTCCCCTTTTATATAGCTTCCAGTTGGTATGCTGAATTTCTATAGTGTATGTCTTCTATAACAGCTTGCAGATGATGCTGTACCACAGAACCCAAAATGAAAGGATTTAAAGACACTCGGAACACAACTGGACAATGTCGCTACTGTTTCAACTCACTATTGCTGTCAAACCATAGAAAACTTAGCAAATTTCTGTCGGTAGGCAAGACACATCTAGAGGACAACCTTTTTTATACCTGCACTAATAGCTAGTTTCTTTATAATGAAACGAATTAAAATAGTTGGAATAACTCGATAGATTTTCTTCCTCCTCTAAACAGTCATTGATGCTCGTTGACTCTCTTCAGTTTGGCAGAAGCGTCAAAGCCTGGCCTTATTCTAATAGTGCTACCATTCTTCACTACGAAACAAAGTTGTAAATAGTGTGCCTAGAGGGTCTGTTACCTTTCACATCTTCTGTAATCTAATTCTTTATCTTCTGTAATCTTTGAGCCAATAAAAAAACATTTTCACATTCTTTACGGAATTATTGGGAATTCAATCTTTTTAGTGCTAAATCATAATGATCAGGAAGTAGAGGAAGATTATCTGTTTAAGGTAAGTGCACAACGTAACGATTGTCTTTCACGTTAACCATCTCTATTAAGTATTCCCTCGTAGCTTTGGTATTTTGTGCATATGCGTCAGTAATTGCAAGCGAGTCCAGTGATCGCAAATTCGTTATTGATTGATTAACTGATAACATGGAAGTGACAATTAAACATGTATTTTCATCTTTTGAAGAATTTGGTAGGTGCCTCATCACAGTCCATCCGAGATGCATCTCAGTGGCTGTCAAACCACAGGATTACTTTTAAGGCCCCCAGCCATTAGATTTCCAGCTGCGACGGCTCCAATTAAAACTTCACTAGTGCCCTGATCATTATCAGCAATGTATATATTTTATTGTCTGAATGTCTTTAGTGCAAAGCTCTGAAACTACAGCTGGAACGGTCTTTCACATCATTTCTTGGTTTAATTCTTTGAAGATGCATTATACGTTCATTCAATACTGCGTAAATACAATGTAAACACATGTTTACACACCGCCGTATTGCTTCTTCCAAAAAGAGAGTGTTGGCGATATTCATAGGTTCCAGCCTGATATCCCATCTCGTCCGCAGTACTTTTTAACACATATTAACGCTGAGAAACGGTATCAGTAATTGCCCTCGCCTTATGTCTTATATTATTCCCTCTCACAGTTACGGTCAAGGTTTCAAACATTACACTAGGGGATTTAAACACATTTGCTAGCGCATTATCTTTCTCGGAGAATATGCTAACCTCCCAGCCTCATCGTTGGTGGGCGAAGAGCTATGCTGATTTAAACTTCTGCATAATAAAATATGATGTTTCTTTCCGCAACTGAAGCAAAAACAGTTCAATGAAGTATGATGCTTGGCACAAAATATACACGAAATTTGTTCTTGTACTGACGTAAAAAGCTCTGCGGCAGTTGATACTTAATTGGAGTCGTCGGTAAATTTTTATTTAATATTAGGATTTTTAATTCGAAATTTTTTCTATTATCACGTCTTACTTGATTTGGTTTATCTTGCTCAAAACGCTAGAAGCAAGATATATTTTTCTTCTCCAGCAACCTCATCTTCGAGAAATTCTAATAACAAGCCTAAGTACTCTCTTCTCAGAAGTGGTCTGCACATTTTCATCTAGATCTCTAGTTGTACAGTGAGCTGCCCGAAAACGCTCCCACACTTTTAAAGTTTCATCTGGTAATGCTGATTTCACGAGCGGAAATAACATTTCAGCATATTTTTCTCGTTTTACTTCAAGAACTTCAAGAGAGCGGACTTTAGTTTCCAATTGATCTTTTCTTAAGGTTTCCCTGTCATATTTCGTCTCTGTGAAACCAGCGCTAATAACTTACTAACAGATACTGAATGACCATTTCATCTTTAAAAAAAATGGTTTTTGTAAATTTTTTAAGGTCTTTCATAACTTTCACCAGCTGGCGGAAAAGGTTTTACCAACTCCTGTGCAACACTACCCTTTTCCATAGACTGAGATAAATAGGTAAATGTGTCATGCAAATCCAATTTGGGATAGTTATCAGCTTAGCTCCAAAACGTTAACCAATTTCTTCTACCTCCATTAAATGAAGGGAGTCGTATTTTAAGGCAATGCAATAGAGAAATTCGGCGTGAAACGCTTTAATTTTCAAAAGAACCTACGTTACCAGATAAAGGCATTTCTAAACATTTGAATTTTAGTGGTGCAGAGCCCCATCGATTTATCTAAGCTTCCGATTCGTATATTTCTCCGATGCTGCGTTCTAGCTCATTTTAAACTAGTTAAAAGTCTGCTATGAGCTTCGATATTCAACACAAAACTAAAGCAATATGTAATGAAATCAGAGTGAAAGAAAATATTCACTTACTCAGTTTAAAAAATGCAGACTTCGTTCTGTCAAATGTACGGTGGCGGTATAAAGATATCCAATCAGAAGAAGCATTTCTTTCACAGCAATCACAAACCTTTATTTGGAGACGATTATGAACGGGAATCCTTTACATCTCCTCAGACAAATTTATAATATTTCTGAAAACTTTCATAAAATCATATTATTCAATAAACAAATCTTTAATATTCTTCTAGTGTACTTTCTCTATGGTGCCTTTCAAAAATTGCTATAATTCTGCTGCTATCGATGAACATTAATCATACGTCAGACACAGCAAATTCACAAAACTCTAACCAAAAGTAAAAGCATCATTCTTATTAGATCATATATAACTTTAACCGTATCCAGTCATTTCGAGAAGTGGAAAGTACTGGAAATTTCCCTGCTGCCGAGGGACTGCTGTGTAAGACGGGAGAGAGCGTCTGTTCTCAGTTATTAATTTAGAGTTGACTTCTAATTATTGAGAGATCTACGTTCGAGCTTAGCTCTTTTGATGCGCTTTACATTGCGTTGTGTTTAGTGTTATCAGTAGTTTGAAGTGGTAACTACTGATTGTGCTCTGTCCTACTGAGAACAGCTGTACCAGTACTTTTGCTAAAATTCTAAAACTGTGAAGTGTTTCTTTAGTAGAAATCAATTTTATCAACCAATGAACGGTATGTGCATCCAATGCATTACGAACCCGTACGAGAGAAACAGGATTATTATTCATGTGCACAGTCAAATAAAATATTGTCAGCCACATTAAAATCACTGTCGATTCATACTATTACATACTCAATAGCTCTTCAGGTAAGTAGCCCATGTAGCCATTTTGCAGGATTTCTTTTCATTAAATGCTGCTATTGACTCGGAATAATTTCGAACTTCGTCGATTTCTGTTCCAAATTTGCTATATTTCTAATAGCTCGTACAGTCTTAAATACCTCAATAAGTTTTAAATTCCCTTGTACAACAATTTTTTTTAATTCCTCATTTCTTATCTTTGATTGTAATCTATTATATTAATAAAATATATAAAAACCGTTTTTAAATTATTCGGTTTTATTGTAATTCGGTTTAGTTTAACTAAAAAAAAAGGAGATTTTGCTATTACAGTATTCTTGGTCATGCATATATATTATTAAAAATCTTTCATATAAGAACTGCATTGAGACAAAAAGAATTTCATGGAGCAATGAAATTGATAATGTAGCTATGACATATATGAGAATGAGAATAGGATTAACATATAGTCTAATTCAATTTCTCGTCAATAATTTTGTTTTAAAATCCGAAGCCTCTATTCTGTTCTTGTGACTTACTAGTACCTTATTTGTCTGACAGTAGAATCAGAATAAGACCACAAATTTTGTCGTCACGATCGCGAGGCGTATAGGATTGCATCTGTCATTGCCAAGGGCCTTAAACACCTTACAGGCAGCAATAAGATTTTGCGCTGTTCCGCTCCACTTTTGAAGGAGAATCTCCTACGAGCCGGGTCCAAAAGGCTACTTCCGTACTCCCTTTACGTTAGCACCCAGTCATTTCAAGGGACTTTCAGCTCGCTGTGTATTTTGATTGCCCACATACCTCGAAGACACTATACATTTACAAACGCCCAAGCCTTTTGCGGGATTCGAACCCGGAAGCGATGATACGCAAAAACCAACGATAACCACTACACGATCAGGACAGCTTACCGATTTTATTTTTAAGAAAACATGGCCAAGAACATTACGATAGTTAAATATTTTTTTTACTGTTTAATGAATTTAACTAACATTTTATAATTTAAAAAGTATCTTCCATGCATTTTTTATACCTTATATTATATTGAAAGGGGAAGGGAAGCCAACATCACTTTCTTTTTATTTGTGTTTTCAGTTGGATCATCTAACCAATCTCATACACAGGATAGCTGCAACAAAACTTCAAATCCTTTAAATTCGGAGGACTATGCAGCTCCTAACAAAGAAAGATCATTTATCAAATTTCTAAAATCTAATGTTATAGCTTGTGTAAAATTCAGCTTATTTAATTTTTTATTATTATTATTTGATAGCTATTCAAAAATTTCAAGATGCGTATTAAAATAACAGTTTGATTATTAGTTTAAGAACACCCGAAAAAAAGAAAAACCCCGAAAATGCCCATGTAGCCAGTCCGTTTACCGGGATTCGAACCCGGGAGGAACTACCAGCGTTCATCGAATTTGCCGCTCGGTGGGAGCATGGAGATAATAATAAAGAAGATTCGGACGCTATTTTTGAACTAGAATCCAAGTTTCGAATTCTAAAAGTAAAGTTTTTAGAATTTCACCTTTAGTGCAAAGCTTGAATAGACGTACAATATATTATACTTTAAGAAGCTGACAAGACAGATAGATGAACTCGAAAGTGTTTATTTGAGTAATATATAAGTAATTATTTTAAGGTTAAAGCAATTTTAAATTTCAAAACAATAAACCGCTGTTGATAGTGTAACAAACTCTTCTGGCAGTGTATATAGTTCTCAGAAACGGATGTTTAAACTCCCCCTCGAATTAAGATAAAGAAATCTAATGGAAACATTAGAGAATGTTTGCCATTTGGGGCCCTGTGAAAGAAGATATAGGAAAATGATAACATAGATCCTGAGGATAAATTTCAATATCTTATACAATCAACAGTAATAAATTCTTGTGCTAACGAAATCTAGCAGATAATTAGTCTGTTACATGAGAAAATTACCCAAAAATAGTACAATACTTAAAATTAAGGTTTCGTGAAAAGGTTTATTAATCAAAATTTATATCAGAGAACTTTGTCACTAGTCGTTCAAAATACGAAGACAATTCTTACTTCTTAACTTTCATTCTTATATGACAAATTAGAATCTCATTTCAAGGCACTAAAGTCTAGTAGCCGAAATATATAACTATTGTTTTGTTTTCTTTAATCGAATCTTGTATTCCAGCGGAATTGCTAAGAATCTGGCAGCGATAATCAATTGGTGGAGTACCAAAAGATCGTTTTGATGATTTAAAGCAACTTATTCGAAATGAAGTCTAAAACGAGCAATGAATTTCAACAGCAGTTCCAGATTTCAATTTTAAGAGTAAGTTTTTTAAGGAAAGAAAAACAGTTGAATTCGAAAAAAAGTAAAGACATTACTAGTACTTCTGATGTATTCGTCCCGATATGCTATCGGAATGTTGCAAACTGGTGTAACGTAATCCGATGTTGCGAGAGAGCTGAATGTGCATCGTAATGTCATCAGTAGGCTGTGGAATCGTTACAAAGAGATCAAATCCCGTGTAAAAGATGTGGGTCTGGAAGCCGGAGTATTGCCACAACGGCAGAGGATCTCTTCCTGTTGCTATGTGCAAGACGCCGTAGGTCACCAAAAGCATATTAGCTGGCCTCGCATCTCTCTGCTGCTGCAGGACGGCCCATATTCCGCCAAACTGTGTCGCGTCGACTGCATGAGGGTGGACTGTACCCTGAAGACCTGTGGTTTTCATTCCTTTGGCCCCACCGCACGTTAGAGCGCAGTTGAGTTGGGCCTGTGTACATCGTACATGGAAAGTAGAGCAGTGGGGCTCTGTACCCTTTACGGATGAGCCTCGATTTAACATTTAGAACGAATCCCGATGAAAAATGATATGGCAAGAGCCAGGAGCATTCTATCCGGCGCAAAATATGGTCAAAAAAGATCATTACAGAGGAGGAAGCTTACTTGTATGGGCTGGGATAGCAACGAACGGCTGCATCGACATCTGCGTAATTCCTGGAGGTTCCATCATAGCAGTCTTATATAGCGACGAAATTCTACACCCTCTTGTGCTTCATTTTATCGTCGCGTCGCAATGGGTATCGATGCGACATTTATGGATGATAACGCCCGCCAGCATAAAGCTTGAGTGGTGCAGCGTTATATAGAGAGTGACACCATTCCACATCTGCAGTGGCATGTCAGATCACCTGAATATAACTGAATCTCATACAGCAAGTGTGAGACATGTTGGGACAGCGGATAGCAGGCCGCAGTGTGTCTCCAGGCACCCTTCACGAGCTCTGACATGGATTAATACTCGAATGGGCGCTACTACATAATAAACGATTAACGACACTATTGCGAGCTTGCCTCGCCGTTTTCAAGCATGCAATTCAGGTAGAGGGTATCATACCCATATTAACGTGATATTTCCATTACACATTCTTCCCACCCATTTTGTCTTTCGTGATGTGATGGTATTAATACACGTGTTTTTGTATGTCCTTGCTTTATTGTTTGCTATGTGCTCCAGTAATACCACACCAACCTCTTGAATCAATTTCACGCATATCCATCAAACAGTTTTTGTTTTATTCCATGTTTTGCCTTTTTTGCTTATTTTTTTAGCAGCAGTGTATTAGCATAAATAACAATTATAATTTACTCCGTAAATAATTTACCATTTCAGTTTATTATTTTAATAACCAATTAACTAATGTACTATTTTAATAACCAATTAACTTTTGTTTTTACCAATGTATATTACTATAATATTCCTTTTTAGTACTTTTATCATTTGCTGAGATGGTACAGTCTGAAGAACTGCACCAGAAATCAGATCACTTAGAATGAAACCTTGGCATCTACAGAATGGAAAAACAGGTTTTTAAATTTTGTCCAAATAATATTTTTACTTGACTAATTTACTTTTACTTGACTTACTTACTCTTAATGTTGACTTATTAACTTAATTAATCATTTTATTTCTGACAAAATGTCTGTAAGCGAATAATAGAATGTGTTCGCATTTTTAGGCTTCCTTCAAAATTTTTAAGCTAAACGTAAAATTGTAAAAGGCGATGATTCCCACAAAAATCACTTAAATCAAAAAAATAATTATCATCTTAATATACATGATAAACTTACTTGTTGTTTCCATATCACCACCAATCATGTGATGCAAATATTCAGAAATTCCTTGAACTGTTGCAGTGAATTCAAGAAAATCTGATTCCGCTAATGCTAAGGCAATATCAACCATCGTTGGAGTACTTATATTGTTTTTCAGCTCTCTTCGAATGCATGGCGTCCAAGCTGCATCACTTCCCGTGATGAAATATTCTTGACAGTTACTGGGATCTGCTGTAGGAGACCCAAAGAAATCTGAACGCCAGATGGGGGATGATGAGAAGCTCCCAGAGTCTAACGTGAAGTCGAAGTAGGGTATTGTGAGGGAGCAACTGTATTCTTGTAAATATCTTTCCATGGTTCGTACGAAGATTCGATTCCAGAACAAGAAGTACATAGGAGAATTAGCATGCATTATATGTGTCACATACAGATTCCGCAAAGTTGTCCAAATGCTCTTCTCTCCGCCACGCAGAAGACGGGCTACTGCATTCTGATATTCCATTCGTTCCGTAGAGCTGAATTCTCGAATTTCTCTCCGCGTACTTAATGCGTGACAACTGCAAAATAATTTATAAGATTATAAATGCACCATTCCTTCGCTATCAGTATTCATTATGAAATCAGGACACATTTATCTGCACATTCAGTGTAATTATAATTAAAGAGACCCTACTCAAAGTGCCTCTGAGTTTGTTCCAAAACATTTGGCATATATGCTAGCCAGGTAATTGAAGAGATATTTCAATAAAAAAATACACAGTTCAAATTTCTGTCAATCAATGATGTTTTACAACAAAAAAGTATAAACTCATAAATTAAGGAGCAACATGCTAGTACTATAAAAGGCGAGCAGTCAGTACACGAAAACCAAATTTCAGATTTCTCTTCCTACTTCTCTCCTACGAATGGTTCTTCACATCCATCTCTTTAACCTTTAATATATATATAACACTTAAGTCTACTACACATTAGCATTATACGCATAATTAAGAGCTTAAGTTCAAACATCCAAGTGAAACTGTTCTATATACCCATTAGAGAAGAAAGAATATACGCTACTGTTAAGTCAGTCTGCCCAGCAAGCATATCAGCGTATTGCGAGAAGGGCCGATATCAAAAAACAGACTGAAAAATTCTGAAAAGCAAGCGATTTGGATCATGTCAAAAAGAGGATCACAGACAGTTACTCGAAATGACTGCTTCCTGTGCTTGCCAAACGTCTACGTGCCTCTAAATTCTTCGACGATAACTAGAGTGTGAATTGTTTACTCCCAATCCAGGAAGCGAAGAATGTTGTGGTTTGTTTTATTCTAGTATTCACAGAGTGAAACAATTACAATCGCAAGATAGCGTCAACACAACGATTTTGCTCATCGGCCTTTTGGCGAGGATAACTGTTGAATTCGCGGGGTTTTTAGAATATCCTGTGAGCTACTGTTTATTGGCAGATGTACCAATTAAATAAGCAGAATTATCGTATATCAAATATTCTAGATCTATATTTCTTTGTAAAGGAAACACACACCTCAGTGGTCGGAAAGATTACCATTACAAATACATTGAATGCCTCACATCACCACGTGCTGAAGAGAAAAGCCATTTATTTCAGTAATTTGAGTGTTATTGTGTAGATGCACTATCATCTTTATTCGCAGCCCATTTTTCTTTACAAAGCAGAAGCATCAGAATTGAGAAAGAGGTACCATTATGAATACACTTTATAGACATTCATTGCACAGTATACATTATTGAAAGAACTAGGATGTTTGTAGACTATTCTCTTTATACAAATGAAGCAAGGCCTCATACTAATAGACAAGAGAAGTAATTGTTTATTCGTGCTAACTTGGAATGGGATTGCTTCATAATACAAGAATGATTCTTTGTCTTTTTATTTTCCAATTTTGAACCCGCTTGACTTCTGGCTGTTGGTTTGCTGAAAAGCGATGATGTTTATTGGGGAAGGAATGGATTCTGTACCTGATTTGAAGGCATCTCACTGATATTCCCTATCCTTTCTTAGTGACCATTGAATACACCATTGAACTTCCGAATAGCAGATGGCAAGGTGACTGTCATATTCATCACAACTGCAGAATAGCTTGCTTTCCTAAGTTATGCGTTTTGCTCTTGAAATACCATGTTTTCGCTTCGTAGCAACAGCTGAACAACATTTTGTATCCAAGCGTCTATTCTCGATTGTCTGAATAGCATATTCTCTAAATTTTGGATGCAATAAACTCCAGAAGGCTCTGAGTACGATCACTTTAATTACAAGCACTATCTATTCATTTCTTAAGATAATGTGTAACAGCAAAACAAGCAGTGGTTTTCTGAGCAGAGGAGGATGTCCTCATGGAGGACAAATTAAGGGGAACTGTCCATATTTATATAACATAAGAAGAAAACCACTAAATCTCTCGTGCATCAAGGTTATACCAACGCCGAGATACAGCTGAGAAGTAATTTCATTCAATCGACCACTAACAAATTGTCATTTTCATACCATCATCATCGTAATTTTATG
The DNA here is from genome assembly GCA_000611955.2 of Stegodyphus mimosarum. Classification (NCBI taxonomy): domain Eukaryota; kingdom Metazoa; phylum Arthropoda; class Arachnida; order Araneae; family Eresidae; genus Stegodyphus; species Stegodyphus mimosarum. Next base: position 403,095 of record KK121995.1, read on the forward strand.
AAAGGTATATGAGTATCCTGAATCGTTGAAGAAAGAGAAAAAAAGATTTTTTCCCGAGAATAAGGAAAAATGTCTGAGTTAGAGAATTTCTAGCAATGCTCTCAAATATCATCCGTTCGCAGAGTGCTTTAGTGGAGGACTTTTAAAGTTAATTTGGCTCGTATCCATGTTATACAAAGAAAAAGGCACTTTCATGTAATCACCTCATTCTGTCGACAGAACCATACCAGAGAGAAACTGCCAGTATTCAGTTATTATCTCTTCTTCCACTGATGGGTGCGTATAATATGAAAATGTAATTTAGATAGCATCTTTATCAATGATTTGTTTCTTTTGATGTTAGAGTTAAAAGCCGTAAAACTGAACATAAAAGTCTAATTATAATTATCAAGTAAAATTATAATTAAAAGTCATAATTATAATTATCAAGTAAAATTATAATTAAAAGTCATAATTATAATTATCAAGTAAAATTATAATTAAAAGTCATAATTATCTTTTAAAATACAGATTAGAGCTTTCCTCTTACCTGCACAAAAGATTGTCATCAAGGCATTCACATGTGTCACATCCAAAGGAAAATGTAGAGCCTGGGCTATGCAAAGACATACCGCTGTGACAGAACTTCGAAGCAATGAAAGCACAGCCATTTTCAGGGCATTTTATACCCGGATAAAATCCCAAGACTTCAACATCGTCTACTTGGCATAACATTTGGCAGTTTGTCATTGTTTCAGCCTAAAACATGAAGCTATAGCTAAATTTAAATACACGTGTACATGAAATAAAGCCAAAGAACAATATAAAAGGGAGTTTCAGTGAGAAAAGTTAAAATTCTAGCATTTATTAGTCTGTTCCTTTAAATTCAAACTAAAATGGTTCATGCTTTCATGCATGCTGCATCATGCTTTCAAAACCTGAACGAGATTGTGTTTTAATTTTACAACAAAGTAATTTTCTGGCAAAAAGAAAAACTTTATATGTTGCCTATTCTTGCAGCATATCTTCCTTTAAATTTCCAGATATCCAAGTTATATCACTTATCTGCACAACGAAGTGAGCCACTGGAAGAATAATAGTTTAATACTTTTTGATAAAGCCTAAATTATTACTAATACACTTAGGTCAATCAAATATAAAGCAGCCTTTAGTGGCTGAGAGGGGGGAAGGGTTGTGCGTGATTGGGCATTTGTAGTCGTTAGGTGAGGATACCTAGAGTAGGGAAACCACATCAGCCGACTTGTCTAGTGCTTAAGTTAGTAGCCCTTACGATGAGTGAGAGGAGTGTGCCCTTCTCTGTTGAGCAACGCATAATTATAAAGTTTCTTGTCTGTGAAAACGTGAAACCAGCCGAAATTTACCGCAGACTACTTGCCCAGTTCGGGGAAGCTACCCTTTCATAGTCAAGAGTGAGGGTTTGGTTCAACGAATTTAAGCAAGGCCGTGAACGTGTTGCGAATCAAGCGCATCCCCGTCTTCCTCGCACCAGTGTAACTAATGAAAACATTGCACGTGTTCGTGAGCTTATCGAACGGGATCGAAGCTTCATAGTGCTTCAAATTTCGGAAGAACGTGGTGTCAGCTATGGAAGTGTCCAATCAATCCTCAAGCTGTTGGGCTTCAGAAAAATCTCAGCACGTTGGGTTCCAAGGTTGCTGAATGATGATCAAAAAGCCGCACGAGTTCGCATTTCTCATTTGCGTCGAACTCGTTTTGAAGAAGAAGGGGAAGCTTTTTTGCATAAAATTGTCACCTGTGATGAGACATGGGTGCATCATTACACCCCCTAATCAAAGCGTGCAAGTATGGAGTGGAAAAAATAAGGCGAAGAAAGCCCTGTGAAAACCAAAACTCGATTGTCTGCGGGGAAAGTGCTGACCACGGTTTTTTGGGATTGGAGGGGTGTCCTACTGGTAGATTTCTTACACGGATGTCAGACCATGAACCCAACCTACTACTGCGGTCTCTTGGATCAAGTTAAGCTTCAGTACCGACGCAAAAGACGAGATTGTCCCATCCGCGAGGTGTTGCTCCTCCATGACAACGCCAGGCCCCCCACACAGCAGCTGCAATGCAGCAGAAACTGGTGGAAATGAGCTGGAAAATACTTGATCATCCACCTTATAATCCAGACTTATCGCCATGGGATTTTCACATGTTTGGACCTCTCAAAGAAGCACTTCGAGGCAAGCGATTTGAGACCAACCATCAAGTGGAACACATTCGTGCGCAACTGGTTAGATATCCGTCCAACTTAATTCTACGAGAACGGAATGAAAAAATTACCAAAACGTTGGGGAGAATGTATAATAAAAGAAGGGAATTATATAGAAAATAATTTGTAGAAATGTAGCTGTTTCTTGTAAAATAAATGTTGTTTATACAAAAAGCTCATTTATATTTGATTGACCTTCGTATTTGCTGTTCATATGCCACGGGCTTTATTATTGCTTAAACGCTGTACAATGCTAGAACGCAGTTATTTTATTCTTAATGTTTGAAAAAAAGGTCATTAGCTTTTTGCGGAGGTATTATTTTATTAGTATTAAAATAATTTATAAAAGATGTTTATACATCGGCGTCAGAAATTCCCTTAATTAAAAAGAAATTCCGCGATTGAGGAACATAATGTATATAAACTATTAACGGGGTTAAAAATTATCTGCAGTTTCAAAATAGAAAAATTTTCGTTATAATTTTTAACCAATTCACAAATTTAATATAAATGGTGTTACTCATAAAATGTTTTTACATAAACTATTAATAACCTTGGATAATTAATTAATAAGCTATTATTGTTATACAATTAGTGATTGCTAATTATTTTAAATGAACATATTGAAAATAACACTGAGGTTAATGAACAGGTCTTTCAGGTGCCCGATGAGATTAAATACCATCTGACGTTTTTCACTGCACTTACCTTAAGTTGTGCTCAGCAGCCTGACAGTCAGATTTATTTACATACAACGCAAGTATGTTTTGGCTTCGGAAGGGCATGCATTAAATTTGGAACAACATTACAAAGTAAATGATTTCAATTTTATAAATGGAATTTTGAATAGTTTTACAATATCTTAAAATTAAAATAGAAATGGAATTGCAAATACTTTTGCACTATTCCAAACTTCTAAATTTTTATTCCGAATAATTTTCAGATTTCGCATGCCTCACACACAAAAAAAGTAAATAAAAGAACAAGAAAGAAATTAGCTCTATCACCTGACAAACCATGTCGCGAATATCTCCTATTTTCATTCTATAACAACAAGTTCCTTGCATGCAAGATAAAGTGCATGCTTCAAAGGATGAAAATGTCGTTCCCGGCAGAAAACACCCTGAAAGAGAAAAATACGGAATTTTTTCTAAAATTGAGCAGCCATATTATATGACTAACTGTGAATCAACGCCATGAAGATTTGAAATTATTCATAGAATACAAAAGAATTCAATGAAATAGACAAAGTTAATCATGAAACATTATTTATTTTCCAAGTAGGATGATAAACTTAATGTTCATAACAATAAATATAAGTAAATACTTTTAGGAAAGTCAGTGTCTAGGATTTACAAAACAAGCCTAATTTCTTCACATTAAAATCTTGAAGCTATCATTCGCATTAATACACTCACGTTTGTGAAAATTGCAACACCAAAAAGGAATCGTCAAAATTGAATGCAATTTAATACACAGTTGAGTGGTAGTGGTACAAATAAATGATTAAATGTTCAAAGCAAACAAACAAGAACAAGAGATCAGAATCAGTATTTTGTGTGGCCACCACGCGCCGCAATAAGTGCTGCTACACGATGTGGCATGGAGTCAAACAAAGTTTGAATGTCTGACTGAGGAAAAGCATTCCATATCGTTTGTACGCGTACCCAAAGTTCGTCTGCAGACGCAACAGGACGAGGATCACGAGCAAGACGCCGACCAATGACATCCCACACATGTTCAATTGGCGACATATCCGGGGAACACGCAGGCCAAGGAAGAAGCTGTACCTGCTGCGCTGCAAAGAAGGATTTAACAATCCGAGCAGTATGAGGGCGGGCATTGTCCTGTTGAAATACAGCGCCTGGCAAGCTTTGAAGGAAGGGAACAGCTTCGGGCTGTAGAACTTCACGGATATACCGGTTGCTGTTCAGATTGCCCACAATTCGTAGCAATTGAGATCGTCTATGATATGCTATGGCGCCCCAGACCATAACTCCGGGTGTTCGTCCACTGTGGCGTTCGATAATGCACTCCGGAAGGTGGCGTTCACCGGCATAGCGTCTGACACGAATGCGGCCATCATGGTACCACAAATTAAAGCGGGATTCGTCAGAAAACACGACATGCTGCCAATCAGCACGCCAGTCTCTATGCTGATTGGCCCATTGTAGCCGCAGGCGGCGATGGTCGTGCGTTAGGGGGATCCTGTATAAAGGAGTCCGTGCGCGCAGTCCACACTGCAGCAGACGTCTACGAATTGATGAAGCACACAATGAAACACCTGTAGCTATTGACCACAGTGCTGCCAATTGTCTAGAGGAAGCTGTACGGTCCGTCCGCGCCATGCGGACCAGGTGTCTATCATCGCGAGCTGACGTCACATTTCGGGGTCCACTCCCGGATTTCCGAGTTGTCCGACACTCGTCCGTCCACTGCTTCCAAACGCGCATCACTGTGCTGCTGTTACGCTGCACACGAGAGGCTACTGCACGATACGACAATCCAGCTTCACGAAGGCCGATGATTCTCCCTCGTTCAAACTCTGTAAGTTGTTCAAATCTCGCTCTCTTTCGTCGACGAGGCATAAGTACAGATTGAGTTAACGTTTACCACTAGCAGATAACCACCGATAACCATACACGCCTCGCTACAGCCGTCTATTTATTCGGATCCATCAGCCGTTCAGAGGACGCTGCTCAGCATACGCATGCGCTACGGATTTGCAATTCTAATCATTTGCATATCATGCGCTACTTTGCATTTCCTGAAAATTTCAGCTCACTCGCGTAAGTCCTTCATGGTGTTGCAATTTTCACAAACGTGAGTGTACATTGTTGACATCTCTCAGTAACGCTTGGCGCGATGAAACGAACAGTGTCTTGAGAATATTTTCACGACCTGAATTTTTTAAAGACTGTTAAGGTAAGGTAAGAGGGAAAACTTGAGCTTTCAAATACTCTCATATAAAAATACTTTTCTATTAAGCTTGCAGAGGACTGAATAGGAACCACTGAACATTTCCAAGCATAGAAAAATGGCTCCCCGAGAATAAAGCAGATTATCTTTGCTGTAACTATACACCCACTAACTTCTGCAGCAACCATATTGTTCTTAGTGAGTTAAGCTGATTGAAAAAAAAGGTAAATACAAAAGAAAAGTCGTGCAGTTCGTAGTTTTGCAAAGCAACTTCTTTGTTGGCTATCCTACGCCTATTAAGGGGAAAAGATGGAAAAATTGGGTATTGTTCTTGAGTCTCGTATGGTTGGCATAATGATAACACTCCTTTAATTCAAATTCATGTAGTTGGTAGTTACCCCAGTGAAAACTCTGGTGCAACCTCGCAGATATCAGTATGCTGCCGTTCTCGCGCGTTTTACTCGTACTTTATAAGTTTGTACTTGGTCTCATACTAGAACTTTAGTTTTACAACCTCTCTAGACTAGTCGCAAGTTATCGCTATATTTAAAACACCATGACAATGACTTTCAGAGTTTTAATCAACCTCTTTACTAAACTAAACTCTAGAGATATTAGGCCTTTTTTAATGCTGCAGAGCGAAAAATGTGCGATGCCTTCGCCGGGACTCGAACCTGGACTTCTCGAATACGTGCGAGTGGGCTACCATTACACCACGAAGGCATGCTGGAAGGAGGAAGAAAATACCTTATCAAAATTTTAACAACAAAACAGAGAAGGTTTATGCTACGGATAAGCTCGAATTGTAGCGATGAAAGTTCGAGAATAAGAGTCAAATTAATTTAATGTTGATCAATTGTCTAAGACTACACAGTTAAATAATTAAGCTACAACCTAGTTTGAATAATTTACCGGCTTGTATCGGCTGCGAAAGAAGACAAAACCGAGATAGTTACATTTAGCTAGAGCTGGCAGAACTCTAAAAACGCTGCGCGAATGCCAAGAACTCTCTCTCTCTCTCTCTCTAAGATCTCAAAACCCTCACCTTAGATGCACAACAAGCTAATTTGCAGTCTGATGATGAATATGGAAAGAAAATATAATAAAATAATAAGAATAGAGATGAAAATCGTAAGTAATTGGTTAGTTTACCGTAAAAACTTTACAACTCACATACTTCGTTAAACGGTTTCTAATTCTTTTGGTTTTCTATAACGAGTGCAACAGAATGATAGTCCCCCCTGTTTTCTTGAAACAGAGCTAAGTATTAAGTATGTTACTTAATAGAACATCATCTGAAATCCGCAGACAAAGAATCAGAATGCGAAATTCCGGTTCCTTGTTATAAAGTGAAAAGTCATATCTAAAGAATGACTATGAACTGTATTAATTAATCACAAAAGCTTAATTTTTAAACTGAAAGAAAATAAAGGCAAGCTTATAAATAAAAGCATTTCAATTTATTCTTCCCATTTCGTTTTATAAAGTACTTAATTTTTTTCTCCTCTACAGTTTCTTGCATTTCATCATGCATACAAAACGTTAAGCAGCAAAGTGAAAAAATGGTTAATATGAAGAAAGGTATATATTCGAATTCATTGAAAATTTTGCAGATAGTAAAGGATACAAAAAACACTTGCATGGGAAAATTCAAAAACTTCTACATAATTAAATTATAGAGATAAACAAAAACATAGGATTTTTGGTGGTAATAAATTTCTTTGTTGGATGTCTGTCAGTATGGAATGTGACAATCTCTGATGGAAACTTATGCCCTACAGACTCGACTCATACCGTATATAGCAACATCTACAGAGGGTAGTTTTATACGTGCTTGCTCAAAAATCAGACACATTATTAGCTTGTAAGTATTCTGGAGTGAGTTTGGAATAGAAACTATAATTACCTTCCAAGCATGTTCCATACAAGTTGGAAAGGATTCAATTCGGCGATTTCGATGGTCATTATATACGAAGCACTCCTTTAATTCGGATTTTAAATACTGGTAAAAAATGCGAGCAGTGCTTTGAATTTGCGCCTTATCATCCATCAAACTGCATCAAAATCCATTCGACAAGAAGAGGGAAAAAGTACTGTGCAGCGATGTGATTTCTATACTGCACTGTTTGTGAAACTACTGTGTCAGTTCATCTTGAAAGAGTCCTTCTGTGCAATAATGCCAGTGAGACGCAAACCACTACCCGTCTTGCATACACCTGACTTGTATGAAAACGTCTATAAGCAGGTTGTGTACATATAATTCTTCTTTTCAACGCCATAAGGTCAGAAAAAAGTTGACATGAAGTAACTGACCTGTGGCGTCATGCTTGCAGACACAGAAAGTAATCATCCTGAGCAGTTGCAAACTTTGGACGTTCACACTTGTTCGTCTACGTGACTCGTATGTTTCATTTCGATATTGGTCCAACAGGTGGACCAATATGACGAAATGATTAACATTAAGGGCTCAGATACTTCCTGCTGTCGCTGGCCTCTTTTGAGATGCCCTGTGGCCTTCTACCACTGTGCGCCAATCAGATCATGTCATCCAGTTACTTTTCAAAATTTGATTACTCCTATTTTATTTCTCAATGCCATAATGCGAAAACACAGGCTCTGCACACCAGGACCAACACCACAGCCGATGCAACCAGTGCGACCGCACTGGGGGCAAGATTTAGGAGCTATGAAGCGTGCACCGGGAGACAAAAGAATTAGCGCCGATTCTGCTGCACACAACTTACAACTTGTATGTAAGGTTTATCCTAGTTTAAAAATTGCTGGTACCCAAAATGGTTTCTGTAGACTAGTTTCTGCGTGCGTACATCTGTTACGTACACAAATTTTGTGGCTGCAAGTTTCTTTAGGCGTTACTCGGGAGCTAATTTTTCCGTTTATTGCTTAACTTCTAGACACTATTATATTTCGCCTTTTTAAAGCGGTTTACATAAAAGTAGAATTTTTAAATAGAAATAAATAAATTAGAACCAAACTTGTGGAGTAATAAATTATGTTTATGGAGTATGAATTGAAATTATTTAAGACTAAAATTGGAAGCTAGTTCAGTTATTTCGATTTGTTGACTGGCACGTTTTAAGAATTTATGTGTTTGTGACACATTAACAACAATTTCCAACTTCTTGGGAAGTAAAATATCTGTATTTGCAAACAATTGTTGAATTACATAAGTGTCTATTTATCAATAATTTTGCACAGTTAGTAATTATTTTACTCCTGGAGCAGGATACATAAAAAATCAGCCGTGCTCTCGCTGGGATTCAAATTACCTACCAGTAATACCACGACAGCACACATGGAGAAAGGAAATAATTCTTTATATTCTTCCCCAATTAAAGGGTGAATGGGAAGAATTATCCTCTATCACATTTTAGTCGGGATCACTGCAGAGCTATTAGTTAAAAAAAAATCAGCTACGTGCCGATTGGGTTCGAACCCCAAAACTTCCGATTGCCAGCCGGGTTATATTACCCTTTACATCACAGGAGAACGCAAGAGGGAAAACGATACTTCCTTGTAATGTGTTGCGCAGAATTGTTCAAAGTAAATGACTACGTTAAAAATGTTATTCTAATGCCATATTGGCTTATAAGCCTATATGATTTCAGGAATTGCATTTTTGATCCTGTGGAGACAGAACAACGCAACAGCAAATATTGTAAGAGTATTATTATCATCGTGACGTAGTTTATGTAGCTAAAAGAAGTCATACAGAATCTTTCAAGTTGAACAATTTTCCTTTCATATTATTCCCTTATCCCTTTAATCTTAAATAATTTTCCTTTCGTTTCCTTTATCAATCATTTTCCATAATTCTTTACAATAATTATTATTTTTAAGAACTACAAATTTACAACTATGCACATTGCTTATTAAATGCACAAAAGTACAATCGAATTTAAATGGCGAATGTAGAAAATGTTTTTTCGCTTGCATTAGTTAATAAAACTTTAGTTCTAACTGTAAGATTATAAAAACAGTGTTAAATGTAATAAAATGAACATGCTCGAAAACCAGCTGTCAAAGCAAAAGAAATGGAAATTTTGAAGGATTGCAGTTTCCAAGCTTAATTTAAACCTTCTTTCTCAGTTGCGTTTTTTCTCTTCCCCGCAGCTGTGGAAGAAGGTTCGATTTAACCTTCGGACAGTATGTAAGGTTTATCCTAATTTTATAACAGGTATTTTAAGTTTGTGCATCTTTCCTATCCATTCTAGCTTCAGCTTACAATTTCCTACCAGAATGTATTTTCAGAAACGCGGTTAATGCAAATGAGTAAGAGTAGTATTTAAGTCGATGTTTTCACCGACTTTCTTTAGAGAGCCCGAGTTCCTGACTAGCGCGCGTTTGCCTTTGGCTACGTCTCTCTTTAAGCTATTGCTACGCTCGGCCGTACTTTAGACCTTTGTTTGGCTTCGCCGACTTAATTAAGATTTAGGAGCCAACTACTTAGAATCTTGACAGCTTCGGCTATACCTTTCAGTTAGCTTTAGTTAAGCTAGTTAAGTTTAATTTCGTATTAATTTAATTCAAGCCCAAGTGGAGGCTTTGCTGTGCCCTCTGAGTTAGGAGCTGATTGTGTCACATTTATTTTGAGAAATAAAGGGCAGTTAACCCTTCTTGAGTCTTACGTCTCTGTTCACACACTATAGCAATTATTCGCTTACCAGTGTTTGGGGTTTTCAAGGACTGAACTGTGAAATAAGAAGGTAAAACCCCTCAAGTAGTTAAGCAATTTACTTTATTATGCCTATTTTTGTTGCTTTATTGGTTGATTTAATATTATTTTTTATAATTTCTACAATTATTACAATTTCTACAAATATTGTTTTTTATAATTTCTACAATTTCGAGATTTTACTAAATACTCCTCTAGATATTGCTTACTTGAAAACATCAAAGCAGTTAAAGATTACCTGAGTTGGTTGACTTGCACTGATTGGAAAAAGAATCGAAGTACCATATAATTTGATGACCGGCACAATTGCCCTCCATCTTGACAGCGATACAACTGGATACGGACTGCTCGCACAAGGGACCTGAAAACCCATCTGGACAGATACACTGCACTGAATGATTAGCTGATGCACGATGACATATTCCCCCGTTCAAACATGTGTTTTCATTGCATTCCAGTAAACATTCTGCAGAGTGGTGAGATAGGTAGCAGTTCGTATTGCCATTCTAGGAGAAAAGGTACTCGTTTCAAAGGCATACAATAAAAGACTGAGAAATCTTAAGATTCATATTACTTCACATTCAAGAAGAATATTACTGAAGAATTGTAATAATTAACCGACCACTGCTTGTTCTAAAGATATCGTTAAAAGCTCTTCCACTGTATTGATACACGCACACACGTGTACATATACTGATGAAAAACGAAGTTCCAGTGCCAAGAATGAATCAATTTAGAGGAATGAAATGTAGGCAAAGCGTTTGTCTAGGTAATGTATTTATTTGATTAATGTTTCAGGGTTATAAGTTAAAATGAGTGCGAGATGAGCCATCTCAAGTTTGAAATTGTGGTACATTGATAACCACTGTAGTCGCCACGATGTTGAGTGCAAGCATGCAAACGTTCATGCATTGTGCCGTACATGTCCTGTACGTGATTTTATCGGATGGAGTTCCATGCCTGTTGCACTTGGTCAGTCAAAACAGCAGCGGTCCGTGCTGCCTGTGGATGACGCTGGATTTGTCGTCCAATTATGTCCCACATGTGCTCGAACGGAGAAAAATTGATTGTTTTCCCAAGCCAAGTTAATACGTCGACACTGTCCGATAGCAGCGGTATGGGGACGAGTGTTATCCTATTATTGGAAAATGCCCCCTCGAATATTGCTCAACAATGGCAGCACAACCGGTGCTATCACCAGTCTGACGTACAAATTTGCTGTCCTGGTGTGTGGGATAAAACCGAAAGTACTCGTGCTATCGTACGAAATTATCACCCAGATCATAATTCCTTGTGTAAGCTTGGTTCCAAGCGTTCACTTTACCTCCTAAGCAACATATGATCATCACTGGCAATCAGACAGAAACGGCTGTCACCTGAGAATACTGCAGCTCTATACTCCGCATTCCAATGATTTCTGGATTGACACTACCGAAGTCGCAGATGGTGGTGGACTTACTGGTATGGACGCTACAGGGCGTCTGGCTAGAAGCTCTTCCTCAAGTAATCGATTTGTTACAGTTATGTCACTCTGGTAACAACAAAGCTCAAATATCTGCTGCAGGTGCAATGCAATGCATCACAGACGCACGATGAATACGGCGATTTTCCCTTTGAGTGGTGGCGCGTATGTGGTCACTACTGAAACGCTCATGACGCCTAATCCGGAAGATATATATGAAGCACACGAAGTTTACATCGCGTAATATTTAAAGCAAAAATGATTTGCATATTCGCAGTGGCGGGGCTAGTGGCATAATTATTCGTCTAGCACAAAATATGAATAGACGTCATCCTTCAGATGTGCAAACACGCCTACAAAACTTCGTTTATCTAGCACAACTTTTTATTGACGGTGTGATTTCCTTTTCCATCAACGTGTGCATTTGAGTTTGAAGCACTGATTAAATTGGGATAACTAATTAAGACAGAGGGCTGCAATATATTGATTTAAAATTTTGGCGATGAATTTTTCCACTGGTGTACTCTCACCTACGACATCTTGTCCGACTTATTGTAATGGAGTAAACTTAGATGTAATTACGTAGGAAATTTGAATGCCTAGATATTGAATATGTTACTTGCACAGAATGTTAATCTATAATCAGGAGCAACTTGGCAGCCGAGATAGATTAAGTATTCATCTTTACTTCCAAAAACAAGTTGCGAAAACAAACAACTTAGCACTGTAATTCGTGCCTATTTCAAAACATTTACATTTTTTATACTTTGTGTTAAGAGGAGAGTAGCAAGCAGCAGTCTAGCTGGGTCAATGTACAGAAAGCAAATGAATGTTGAGGATGAAATCTTAATTCAGAATTTATATTTTCAATTAACATATTTTTAATCTTTCTTTATATATATAAATTTCCCATCAACAGATTATGCTTAATGAAATACTGCATATTGAAATAAAATTATATTTAACAGTGTTCCCCAACAGATATTTAAGGAAATTTTATAATTTGTGATTTTAAATAATCTAAATCCCGATTCAGTAACATCATAATGATAGTAAAATAGCATTCCTAACTTAATTTCCTCTAAAAAAACAGTTTGTGAGGTTTATCCTAAGTTTATTAACAGTTATTTTAAGTTTTGTATCTTTCCTATCTTATTCTAATTTCAGCTTACAATTTCCTGCCAGAATGTAAATTCAGAAACGCAGTAAATGCAAATGAGAAAGAGTACTATTTAAGTCGATACTTCACCGACTTCGAAAGAGACAGCCTGATTCCCTGACTAGCGCGCGTTTGCCTTTGGCTAATTGCTTTCTTAGTTACTACGATCGGCCATACCTTAGGCCCTTGCTTGGCTTCGCGGATTTAATTAATACTTAGGGGCCAACTAGTTAGATTTCTGATAGCTTCGGCTATACCTTTCAAATAGCTTAGTTAAGCTAGTTTAGTTTAGTGTAATTTATTATTATTTAAATTCAAGCCCGAGTGGAGGCTTTGTGTAAAGTTCCAAGTAGGAACTGATTGTAAATATTCTGAAAAATAAAGGGTTGTGAACCCTTCCTAAGTCTTACGCGTTTTGTTCACACACTTAAGCGATTATTCGCTTGTTAGTGTTCGTGGGGTTCTAAGTTAGAATTTTAGAATTAAATAAGTAAAAGCCCAGAGGTTTTTCAGGTACCAATCAGTAATAAAATTAGCTTCAGATATGGATGTTGTTCCTGTGTTCTTGAATCAAGTTTGACACTTATGGGGATAGAAACTGCAGTTTATTCAGCCACGTATTCTACCCCATTGAATTTCAAACATAACATTAAACATTATGGTCACCTTACCTCGCACCTGCATGTTGTGCATGGATCTGGATACCAGACATGGCCTGCTGGATGATAAAGACTTTCGGATCTGCAACCGGAAGAAGTTCCACATTGGCCAGACAGAGAACTTAAGTGAGAATGCAATTCCTTGTTCTGAAAAGCAGAAATAACAAGAATTCAGTAAAACAAAAACAAAAGAAAATATGAAAAAGCAGTTTATTATCTTTTTACTTTTCTTTCTATGCAACTGCAGTTATCGTTAAATGTGTTCTTTGAAATGTCATTTCAGATAATCACTATCATTTTTCTGTGATCTTGACTGCCACGCTCATAATCTTCTGGATAAAACTGAACTTTTCATGTTTATTGAGGAGTTAACTGATGAGTTAACTATTAAAACTAATGTTATGATTTAACACCGATGTCTTAATTCTTGAAATACGTTTCTCCTCTACTACTTTGATTAAAAATGATTCTGAAAAAAATCTAAACAATTTCAGCTGTCACTCAATTACCTTTTCTCAAATTTTGTTCTGATAATGAACATCAAGATTCAATAATTTTAATTGCGCACTTTATATGTCAAATTTCATTTGCAGATTTTTAATAAACATGGACCAATTTTAAAAACTTTATTTTTAAATTCGTTTCTCATTCAGTTTAATATTACCTTTAATGTTAAGTAGTTTTTCTTTTCTCTTTTTCTTGTTCTCGTATGAAAGACTGAGGTTATTCAAGAATAAAAATATTCGAGAAATTTCGAAAACCCTTAGAATTCAGATTCCAGGAAATTTAGAAAATCTCATATCTCTACTAATAACCAACAACGTATTGTAGATCATAAATCATAGCAGCGCTAGCAACTCTTTTTCAGAAACGCTGTAATAGTACACTGGTTATCATAAATTAAGGAAAAAACACAAAATCACGATTACTGAAAAAGTTACATGTAGAATTTTATGAAACTTACCCACAATATACAACACATAATAAGGTATCAAATAACATAAAAAGAAATTACCAGACAATTATGGTTGTATAGAAATTAAATACAAGTTCCAGTAACCCAGAAGAACCGCTAAATCATCATTTACCGTCTTAATGCACATCTTTGAATAAGAAAATTAATTATACAGAGATCTAATGCTTCCTCAGTATGAATTATAAATAACTAAGGACGTCAGCATTTTCTTGCTTAGAACAGGAACCCATCAGGAAATCACAGTGTAACTACTCTACTATTAAATCAGTTGCACATTAAAGTTTTAATCTTTAATTTTCACAGATTTAAACAATATGTATTAATTTTCAATAACTAGAACAAAATCTTTGAATCTGTTATTTGTATGGAATCAATGAAAAATTTACTTTTTTATTACTTACATAAAATGTTCAGAAAATATCCAATCAGGATAATTATGGATTAGTGTCTATACTATGTTAACTTATTAGTTGTATTTTGTTGTTTAATGCGAAGATACAAATTAAAATCAATGATAATTAGCTTTTAGTTGCCTTGCATTTCTTAATTAATTTCAAACCAAACATACACTGGTTATCACAAATTAAGGAAAAATCACGATTACTGAAAAAGTTACATGTAGAATTTTATGAAACTTACCCACAATATACAACACATAATAAGATACCAAATAACATAAAAAAATTACCAGACAATTATGGTAGTATAGAAATTAGCACATGTATAAAATGAACAAATCTAAGGTGTCAGTTTGCTATAGGAAAAGTACCCTCAATATGGAACATGATCGCCTCTAGAAGCAATACAGCACATACAGCGATGTGTGATGCTTTCAATTATGCGGTCTATCAGTTCCATAGGAAGCGAGAGCCATTGCTCTTGCAAAGCAGTTGCAGGCGCGGCAAGGGTCTGAGGGGGCGAATTGCGAGCAGCTAGACGTCTCCCTAAGGCATCCCAAACGTGCTCGATAGGATTCATATCCGGGGATCAAGCTAGCCACTCCATGCGGATGATTGTTTCCTGTTGAAGATAATCATGTACGATGCGAGCCCTGTGTGGTCTTGCGTTTTCGTCCTGTAATAGGAAAGCATCACCTATTGCCCCGACATATGGGCGCACATAAACATCAAGGATGTCACCTATATAAACCTGAGCATTCATGGTCGTTCTTGGAAAGACATCGAGGTCTGTACATTCACCCAAAGGGATGCCACCCCAAACACAGACACTGCCTCTTCCGTATGCATCTCTTTCACGGATGTTTGACGGATGATAACGGGTTCCATGTTCTCTCCATATCAAATAACGTCTACTATCGCTTTCTAGACTAAACCTGGACTGATCCATAAAGAGAACAGCTCTCCATTGATCAGGCATCCAATGGACATGTTGTCGTGCCCACTGCAAACGGTCTCTCCTATGGCGTGACGTGAGCGGCACGCAAATGGCTGGCCGCCTCACATACAGACCACCTTCGTGAAGCCTTCTACGCACAGCTGACATTGACACCAATCTTCCGGTGGCTGCAGCAAGGGAGGATCTAAGAAGAGTCGGAGTGGCGGTTCTATTCCTGCGTGCACATAATGTCAAATATCGGTCATCGGCGCTCGTCGTAGCAGTTGACTGTCCTTGGCTGAACTTCCTAGATGCCGAATCTGTGGTTTGAAATTGCCTCCAGAGTCTATTAGCCACAGAAGGACTCACATTTAGCCATTTGGCCACTTTTGTTTGACTTTGTCCTGCCTCTAGCCTCCCAATGGCTCTCCATCGTAGTTCTGCAGGCAAATGATGCCAGGAGGTCATTATTACAAATTGGCTATCTCAGATTTCTGATGGCACTATCACAGTGAATTATTTGGGCTTGCTCTCAAACATGGACTTTTATGCTCCTCGGAGATGACGTATTCCGTGTGCAGCGCCACTAATTTGCATATTGCAGCTTTACTTAGCTACTCTTACTTGGCAACACATTCAAATTTTACGCGGTTTGGCTTATTTTTGAGGGAGTTATCGCTATTTTTGTGATTTTTCCTTAATTTATAATAACCAGTGTATTTGCGTATAGGAGGATGGATGAGTGAAAGGATAGATGAAAGTTACTCACCAGTGTCCAGACAATTGAATTCCTCTGTAGGGAATATTTTCATCAGGAGCACATTAAGGCTTTTGGAGGGCTTACGCACTTAAAGGATTTTAAAGCCCCCACATAAATTTACGCCTGCTTTCCCCATTTCTTCTATTTCGGTCTTGGCTTACCCGCTTCGTATATTCCTTGGTAAAACTGGCAATGCGAAGTTTTTGGGGTACCACTCTTTCTGAATTTCTAAGGACATTATTGTGGTGTCCCTTTTCCTTGGTGCCCTAAGCATGTACTCATTTTGCTTAATGGTTAATTTCTCTGTGATGTTTACATGGAATTGTGATGCAGCAATAGCAAAGCCGTGATTTATTAGGGCATGGGGCAGATTTTTCCATTTCTGCTTTACAATATTGATTAGACTCGGCTTTTTTTTTTTTTTTTGCGGTAAAGTACTAAAAGCTACTCTTCACCTTCCCCATACGTACTCAGTGGGGTTTAGGTCAAGAGAATATATAAGCGAATCAATTTGATGAATATCTTCACTCTCCAGGCCAATTTACAATGCTCTGATTCGATGAGGCGGGGCATTAAACTTTATAAAAGGAAATGTTTCGGCAATTGCACCAAACAATAAATGACCATGACACTCAGTAATATATCTGAAACAGAAGTTGCCCTTTATGGTGCTATTGTCCATCAGCCATGATATTCCTACATACGTTTATGTTTAACCCCTTTGTCAAATGAACTAAGTCTTAAAACATAATTGCAGATTGATGCCTTCTACGGTGCTGTCTGGGTAGTGCTACGGAGAAGATCGATTTTCGAGCATACATCCCATTAAGGTGAAAAAGCAGTTTAATTGCACGTGTTATATATTACGCAACTATAAATTGTTTTGCTTTAAGAGCTTAAGACAGACAGGTTGCAGTATGCATTTTGCATATTTCCTTACAGTAAACAAGGAATTTTCACGTTTACAACTTAGAACAGTTTGCATTATATACACCATATTATACATGGAAATTCGACTGACATAATCAGTATTATTCTTACAAAGAAACATATCTGTAATGTCTGTATAATATAGTAACCATTAAATGCTTTTTAAGTGTTTAGACGAAGAAAATTTTAAAACATATTATTCTTCCCAACATGTTCCTCAGCGTCCGGTTATAATGCTTCTGAAACCAATAACTCGACATCTCCTTGGCGCTCACAAGTAGGCGACATCGCATATGCTGGAATGCACGAATAACATCTTAAATGCCTTTGAAAAGTTTGTGGGGTTTTACTTATTTAAAGCTAATGTTCTTAGAACCCCACGAACACTAACAAGCGAATAATCGCTTAAGTGTGTGAACAAACACGTAAGACTTAAGAAGGGTTAACTACCCTTTATTTCTCAGAATAAATGTAATCAACTCCTCCAAAGCCACAAAGCCTCCAGTTGGGCTTGAACTTAAATAATAATGAACTTAAACTAAACTGAGCTTAACTAAAGCTATCTGAAAGGTATAGCAGAAGCTATCGGAATTCTAAGTAGTTGGCCCCTAAATATTAATTAAATCGACGAAGCTAATCAAGGGCCAAAAGTATGGCTCGAGCGTAGTATCCTAAGAGAGACCGCAGCCAAAAGGCAAACGCGCGCTAGTCAGGAAAATCAGACTCTCTATCTCGAAGTCGGCGAAAAATCGACTTAAATAGTATTCTTACTTACTCTTGCTGCGTTTCTGAAATTACATTCCGGTAGGAAATTGTAAGCTGAAATTAGAATCAATGGGAAAGAAGGATAAATTAAAGTAACTATTAAAAAAGTTAGGATAAACCTTTCAAGTTACTCAACAAAATAAAATGCATAATTGGAAAAGTACACTCTTAACAGCTTCAAAACAGTCTGCTAAATTAATACTCATTTGTACTGCTGCTTAAACTAATACAGAACAGAAATGACTATGCTTCTATGTAACTTCATATGGTTAGTATACATATTAGTAAAAATTTTGACCACATCAGCCACAAAGCCACATCATAAACGTTTACTTTATATAATGCCAAAAGTCGACTATTGAGAACAACGAAACCGTATCCTTCGATGATCATCTGTTAAGTGTTAAACAAGTTTCGAGTAACGTTTCTGCAGAAATATGCCAACTCAAAAGCAAATAAGTCTGCCTTTTACAAACTTAACTCAGTTTTGTGACGGACAACCAATCTTTGATAGTGAGGCTGATTGACAATAAAAAGTAATATCGTAGATATGGTCTATATAACAACGGATAAGGTATGACTTCCTGCCCATCTCCAACAACATATAGAGCGTCAACGCAGTTTGATTGCAGTTGTGAAAGAGGGGTTCTAGTGCACTTGATTATGGTCCTGTTCGACAAAGATGCTGATGGCTAATAAGAATGTTCTCAAAGAATCATAGGTGTGTAAATTCCATCAAACAAATAACTTCCTTTTATTCAGAGGGTATGATGTTTTAGGTTATGCTCAGTTCTAAGCACTTCATTCTTCTTCATCCAAGCTAACGCTGCCTTTTCATAGAAGTAGAGACATTATTTTTCACCTTCTGTGATGATAAAATTCAGGCAAACGACAGTACAATGGTTAAATAATAAAGAAACAGATTCCTTCTCAGGCTTCTATCTGTAGAAATATTGTCTCATTGCTAAAATTCCTTCAAAATATCAGCTATGTGAAGATATCGGCTACAATCAATAATACTGTGTATTCCTTAAATCTTCTGTGCGCTCGCGCAAAGTTATTCCAGTGTCTGCTGCTCTCCATTGCCGTCTGCTCTTCGGAAATAAAATTATATTAAAAGGCCAAAAATACTCGAATTGTATTGCACTCTCCTACGCTCCCCCACCGAAGATACGGTTACCGCGATAAAATGATAACATTCAGCCCGAATTTGAAAACGTTAAATTGAGAGTGTACAAGTTTATTCGCAGGTTGCGAAGTTTATGCTTAAATGTGGCTAAATATTATTTTGTATCGCTTTCTGCCGTATACGCAGCATAAATTTAAAAACGGTAGTATTGAACAGGTGTTTCAACATATTTCCCAAACATCAAAATAGCTAAAACTTTACCAGCGGTAAATGCATGTTTGTGTGCATTGTGATATGTCGCTGATTTGCATTAAGGCAGTTCATATTATTTCAATATTTAGATTTATATCTTTTATATGAGAATTAAATAGTTTGAAAACATAAATCAAGTAAACTGTATAATCAAAGACCACATCCTAGCTTTGCATTTTCTGCACATTTGTATTTACAAAACACCAGGATGAGGCTTTAGGGATGTATACAATTAGTGGTCCAAATATAAAGGACTAAATTTTTGTTATTGAAAGTAGTCAACATTATTTCCTTTGGTTTTTAATTATATCTATGTTTACGCAATTTGTTATACATTTAGTTATTTTATGTAAATAACATTATGAAGTTCAACTTTTTTTTCCTGTCAACAATAAACCAAATTTAAATAAAACTCTGTATTTAATAGTTACTATCTAAGGATGTCAATTTTGAACGTCTGCTTTGAATTTTTGTCTTTGTTTGATGTTATTTAGTCTCGTATTGGGAAACTTATCCTTAAACAACAACAACTGAATATTTAGGGAGCGTAATACTACGTATTTACCTCATATTTGTAAAAGTTCAATTCTTTTAAAAGCCTCTCATTTTCTCCAGCTAGTTGAGTAATTTGCACCTCACAAGTAGTATCTGAATCCTGTGTCCAATAAGGGCCGTTCTGGTTAACACCTGAAATACAAATTAATGCTTAAATTTATAATGTGCATAATACTATTCCAAGAAACATCCAAAATACCTCATTTCCAGTATACTAAAAAGAGATCATTCTTACAAATTGACAGATTATATAGTATTCGTATTTTCTAGACCGGTGATTCCTTTTTAATGTTGCGTTCAAGGTTATAAATTTCACTAGAAAATTCGACGTGCGTTATTTTATCTAATAATTTATCGTAATCATTAAAAATATTTCTTTTCCATCACATAATATAGTTTTACATTAGAAAAAAGGACAAAGTTGCATTATTTAATTAAAGCAAAGTATACGAAAGTTTTCTACCTAACTCCATTCCCGTTTTCAACTACAGTACCTTGGTGATGGAATCAAAAATCTTGAAGCTAGCTTTCCTCGCCACCAAACTCTCGAGATAATAAAAAAATGAAACAATAAAATCATACAAATGTCTTACATCGTTTTTCAATGTTTACATGATCAAAAGAATTATTTTTTCCTTTAACGGATTGATAACTTAATCTTTCCGAACTCTTCTAAAAAAATAACTAACATCAGTTCAGTCGTAATAAATTAACTGCATGATCGGAGTTTCAAATCAGAGAAATTCATCCGGTATGATAAGCAGAGAATGTGTGCATCAAGTTTTATAAAATGACTTTTGTTTACCCGCTTAATGTAATATGTGAATCTCAGTACCTTCATTATTATCGATACAAATAGTTACCGCATTTTCATTTAAAATAAAATTAGATGTCATTTCTGTTAAAAATTGATAATACACTCTTTGAAGAAAAAAAAGCACAATCTGATCTTCGTATTCAGATACCAGTTTAACACCTCCTGCAGTTATAAGCTTCTATTTTCATCAACTCCCGTCAGCAAATTATTAATTAATGAGTATGCAGGTATAAAAACGAAGTTCTTGATTGTTTTGGTTTATTTGCTTATGGCAAAGCACTCAAGGGCTATCTGCCTAAGGGCAGAGATGCCTTCGTGGAGGACGTTTTCAGGGAAACTGGATCGTACACACGTTACGCATTGAGAAAACAACGAAAAATGATCATGTAGCCAGCCCGTTCGCGGGATTTGAACCTCGTACCGAACTACTAGTGTTTAGCGATTTTACCGCTTGGCCGCTGGTGGGCTCGAAGTTCTTGAAGTGAGAAGCAGAGCGTGGCAGCATTACTGACTTCTGTGATATTTCCTCGGCCGCGCTCTCAAATTTATTTAGCTCAGCTTTTGCTAGCCATGTTCCTCCAGTATTCAGAAAAGTCTGAGTCAAAGTGTGATAGAATTTTGTTTTGTTAATTTCTCACTTTAAATGTTTAAATCTTAGACTGCAATTTATGTTAGCTTAAATCCCGCAAGCATTAGAAATTACCTGCAAGCACGAATTATGCCATTGTAAAATTTAAGTTTAAAAATATTTACTTAAACCTTCTTCTGAACACAGTTGCTTTACTAAGACGGGGCGACATATCGCTTGACAGTCTCATAAGAAACCAAATTGAGTAAATGGGTGGCTTCTGTATATCATATCACCCAAAATTCAAGATACAAAAAATAAAATCATACATTCAAAGCTAGGTGTTCAAATTAATATTACGAAACAGCAGAAAAACGAACTGGTATTATTCCATCATAAATTAATCCCAACTTGCACTTACATAATAAAGAAAATATTTAGTAGCTGCGTATTTTTTTTCTTTTTTCCGAATCGTTTGTGTACGAAGCGTAAAGCAAATATTTTCCAAAGATTAAGGGTTAGCAATTTCTAATTTGCTAAGACAGAAACCTTACACGGATTCGCTTAGTGAAATAATACAACACTTATTTAACACTTGACTGTTAAAAAATGCATGCCGGGATTGATATTCGATCGGGATCAAATACTACAATCAAATGATATTAAGAACGAGAAAGCAAATGATTAAATATTAAAAAATTAATGTTTGAATAAATAGCTACAACAATAAATAGCAATCGTGCACTGAAAAAAGCATATCAAGATTAAATTTCGAACGCAAGGACAACTGTGACAACAAATTAAAATTACATTAAACCCTGTAGTTTTTAAGGATGTCTTAATACTGGATTTTGAAATACACGTTTAGATGATCAAGGCTGAAAGAAACAGAATGATACTGTTTCATCACTAAAATGAGAAGATTTATTCATCTATACAAGGTAATTAATTCTACGATCATGAGACAAATTTGGAGGGGTAACTGAGCGTACTAAAAGATGTATTTTTTTTCATAGGAATGTAGGGTCTAAAATGACGTGTTTAGGCAAGAACGCAAAAAAAAATTGCACTTGGGGGGGGGGGGAG